>CALNHX010003741.1:0-142650 GCA_940337035.1 Agriotes lineatus | reverse complement strand
ATCCCTATTATACTAAGGCTGATACTTTATCTTGGGAATCTTGGTTACGAACTGTGAATGAATTTTGCCGTATGACTTGTAATACTTCAGCCACCTTTACTAAACAACTTTCTGACAACCGTCCTTATTTAACCATTTATATTAATGGCGAACCTATTCACGCTCTTTGCGATACAGGGGCCAATCAAACTTTAATTGGGCGCAACGGTCTATATTTACTTCAGAGACACGACCTCAAATTGTGTAACATTAAGTCTCCGCTTACCTTGACTACTGCTGACGGTCAGCTACAAAATATTTTAGGTACTGTTGCCTTACCCATTACCATTGATGGTATTACTAGGTCCATCGATGCGGTTATTTGTGACTCAATTCCGTCTACACTAATTTTAGGTGTTGATTTTTGCTACGCTTTTGGAGCAAAGACTGATTTTGTCGCTGGACGCTTCGATGTGGCTGAAACTTTTTCGCTGCAGACTATTTGTGGCGTAGTTGATTTGTCAGTTCAACAAAAACTTTTACTAGACCAAGTTGTTGGGAAATTTGCTGAAATTTCTGGTCCTACTTTAGGCTTAACTAATTTAGTTGTACACACTATTGATACGGGTGACGCATCTTCTATTAAGCAGAGATACTATCCTTTGTCTCCTGCTATGCAAGTCCATGCCGACTACGAACTTGATCGCTTGTTAGAGATGGGCATTATTCGTCCCTCGAAATCTCCTTGGAGTTCTCCCATGGTCTTAGTCAAAAAGAAAGATGGTTCATATCGACTTTGTTTCGATGGTCGAAAATTAAATTCGGTTACCAAGAAGGATGCTTATCCTTTACCATATTTAAATAGCATTCTTGATAAATTGCGCGATGCACGTTATCTTACGTCCATCGATCTTAAGCAAGCTTTTCACCAAATTCCTCTGCATCCCGATTCGTGTGAGAAAACAGCTTTTACAGTCCCTAGACGTGGTTTGTTCGAGTTTACAGTTGTACCGTTTGGGATCGCGAACGCACCAGCTAGTCAACAACGTCTCATGGATAGCATTTTTGGTCCGCTATTGGGTGAAAACATCTTCGTGTATCTAGACGATATTGTTATTGTGTCTGGAACCTTTAAAGAACACTTGGACACCTTAGAGCAAGTTTATACCCGTCTTAAAGACGCTAACTTAACTGTCAATATCGACAAATGTCAATTTTGCCGTCCCAGTCTTACGTACCTCGGCTTTGTTGTCGATAAAAATGGTTTACGCACGGACCCTGATAAAATCTTGGCTATCACCAAATATCCTCAACCAAATACGGTGACCGAAGTCAAACGCTTTATTGGCTTAGCTTCTTGGTATCGTCGCTTCGTTCCAAATTTTGCCACTATTACTGCTCCTATTTCGGACCTAATTAAAGGTCGTATTAAAAAGCAGCGTGTGCATTGGACTGATGATGCTCTTAAATCATTTAATCAAATTAAATCTTGTTTGACCTCCGCTCCTGTTTTGAGTAGCCCAAATTTTTCGCTACCGTTCACGTTACAATGTGACGCCTCGAATTTTGGCCTCGGTTGTGTCCTTACACAAAATATTGACGATGAGGAAAAGGTAATTGCTTATGCTTCACGTACCCTTAACAAGGCCGAACGCAATTATTCTGTCACAGAGAGAGAGTGTTTAGCTGTCATCTTTGGCATTGAGAAATTTAGACCGTACATTGAAGGTACACATTTCACTGTGTTAACTGACCACTATTCCTTATTGTGGCTTACTAATATGAAAGACCCCACTGGCCGTTTAGCCCGTTGGAGTGTTCGTTTGTCGCAATACGATTTTACAATTCAACACCGACAGGGCAAACATAATGTAGTTCCCGATGCCTTATCGCGAGCTCCTATTCAGGTTTCCGCTCTAGAACTTGTTGATGGTGACTTAGACTCTTGGTACTTAAAAATGCTGGACCGCGTTAGCCAAAGTCCTAATCAATTTCCAACTTGGCGAATTGAAAATCATCGACTTTTTAAGTATGTTCCCAACCGTCATGCCATTGTTAGCAACTTAGTGGAATGGAAACAGGTGATACCTCGTTCTCGCCGAACTGAAATTTACAAACTCTTTCATGAAAGTCCCACATCTGCTCAATTGGGTGGTTATAAAACCTTTTGTAAAATCTCCGAACAATATTACTGGCCTAAAATGCGTGCCGATGTCATCCGTTACATACGCCATTGTGAAACTTGTGCTGCGATTAAAGTTAGTCAACTTGCTAGACCTGGTTTAATGGGCCAAAATAAGAAGATTTTATACCCTTTTCAATGTTTGTCAATTGACATAATGGGTCCCTTACCTCGCACGAAAACTGGTAACACTTCTATCATAGTTGTATGTGATTGGCTAACCAAGTTTACCTTAGTTAAAGCTGTTCGCGCTGCCACTGCTAAAGCAGTAGCCAAGTTTCTGGAGAACGAAGTATTCCTTATTTTTGGTGTTCCTCAAATATGTATGGTTGATAACGGACCAGAATTTATAAGTTCCCAATTTAAAGCCTTGATGAAACAATACCAAGTTCAACAAGTTTGGTATAATGCTTCTTATCATCCTCAAGTCAATTTTGTTGAGAGAGTTAACCGAGTTATCGGTACTGCTCTTCGTTCTTATGTTTCGGATAATCATAGTTCGTGGGACGAACATATTTATCAAGTTGCACACGCTTTGCGTAACGCCGTTCATGAGGTGACGGGTTACAACCCTTCTTTCTTAAATTTTGGGAGGACTGTACCAGTTTCTGGGACTTATTACGGTCGTCTTAAGAACTTCCAAGAAGAAGAATTATCTTTAGAAACTCGTGAAGACCTGGCTTCAGACGTTAACCAACTTTCTGAACTTTATCAAGACGTTGTTAAACGCCTCAATAGCTCCTACCAACGCAATTCCAAGCACTATAACTTGCGTAAGCGTCCATTAAAATTTAATGTCAATGATTTGGTTTGGAAAAGGAACTACGTCTTATCTGATGCATCTAAATCCTTCAATCAGAAATTGGCTCCTAAATATGTCAAATGCAGAGTACTAAAAGTCACCGGCCCACTTACCTATCAGTTAGTGACCGTCCCCGACAATAAAAACGTTGGAGTTTGGCATATTAAAGATTTAAAACCTTACTTTGGAGAAGGACAAGTGGATGAGTGAATTTTGGTGTGCCTGATTGTGTGTACGTGATTGTATGTATGATGATGTATGTGCATGTTTAGCTTATCTCGCCTATTCACCCTACGGATAGTATTATACTATCAACATTATTCTCACCCTTTTCGACTTGTTAACCAATTTCTATTATTATTATAATTATTATTATTTATTGCGTGCTTTTTAAGCCGCATATTTTTTGCTTTTGAGTGCTAGTTAGGCACCTTGAGCGACTCCTTAATTACCGATTTGATGGTACTTTTCCCTATCATTAGATTATATTAGGTGAAACCCTTTTGAGTGACGGATTTCCTCGCTTCTTTATAGATAGCGATTGGACCTTTTGTCGAACTCTTCTTGAGTCTTTTGTTGATAGTGAAGCAAGTGTTTAGGTGAGTTGCTTTCGTGATGAATGCGTGAGTCTTCTTTACTTTTTCGAAGTGTGTCTTTCTGACAATGGAGTTAGTTGTAAAAGAGTTTCTAGACCTGCACGATTTACTTAGGGTGGTTGGTTGGGCATGCAGGGTCGGTCTCTTTTTTTGGGAAACTTTTCCATCAAATATTTTATTATTTCCTTTCCCCATCTCGCTTCACGAGATATTTCCCAAGCGTCAGGTCAACACTATTAGTTTCTTTAGTGGCCTGTATTGCTTGTGGTACGCACGAGTTCATGTTTATATTTCATTTTTTTAATAATTTTTCCTCCATACTTTTGCTATTGGGTTACCTTGGATTTGAGGTGAGTGTTGATGATGCGGTTCGAGTTTTTCGGATGTTTGTATTTTCGGATGTTTGTAGGAGGGTGGATAGTGTCCCATGTGATGCAGTCGTTTTTGCTGTGTTTAGCAGTTTTTTAGGCTTCTGTCCGGTTTAGACAGAACGTCTATTTTTTTGGCGGTGTCCTATGTGGTGCCCCTGTTATTTTAAGCCGATTTATAAGGGTTGTTTCCCTTGGCTTATCTTCTCGAAAGAGGATTTTTCGATAGCGTTTCGCTTTGTGTGTTGGCATCATCGATCTCACACTCCAATTCCTTGGTTTCCTGCATCTTTTCATGTTCCATACTTTAAACTTTTTCATTTTAATTCCGTTATATATTGCGGGTTTGGTTTTTAGGGCTTTTTTGTCCTGGGTTTTACCCGAATTTTTCGTCGTAGTATTTTCACTTCTGCGATGTTTCATACAGGAGTAAGTTTTTGTGACTTATCTCCGGTGTTTCGCTGTGTGTTAGTTCACACGGTGTTTTAGTGTGCAGTCGTTCCTGGACTGTTCACTTTTCCTTGACCAGCAGGGTTTAGGGTTTTCTGCTTCGGCGCTCTTCTTCACAGTCGCTTACATTCGCGGTGATTACTACGGGGGCCCGCGCTGAGTGTCTGTGATTGACAGCGTCCTCACCTTTTGTTAATTTCTCATTTCACTGCAATAGCTTCTTTCAAACAGCCCTGCGTTGACTGACTGACTGACGGACATCGGACTTATCCCTTCCAAATCCCTCTTCATTATACTATCTTCCTTTATTATACTTTTTTAATACCCAAGTATCCCTTTTTCCGATTTCTTTTCTTCTCTACCTTATTGGCTAATTCCAAATCCCATTTTTTAAGTTCCATGCCAATTTCCGGCTGCTGCCACAGCCGTTGGCTAAATCTCAGCAACTTTTCAGTACGCTGACTTGGTCCATGTGTGTATTCTGCCAGTACACATTTAAGGTAACCTTCTGATTAGTTCGTTTTCCGTTGGCTATGGTACGGAGCTAAGCGTCTAACTTATCCACCGACGCGCCTTTTTCATCTAGCGCGACGGATCGGTTTAGCACTTTGCTCACGACTATTCCCTCCGTAAAACTTTCTATCCCTTCTTCTTTTCTTAACTTTACTCTTTTATTTCCCATCTATTTCCATATTTTCCTTTCGCCTTCTTTTGACTGACGATGACCTTTCAATTGCTTTAGCATAATCATACCTCAGGTATTTCTCTTGGCCGTGGGGAGTGAAACAAATCTTTAGCTCCTGCTATTTGTTTCGCCATTTATTTATTCTTTTCCGGGCCAGCCTGTACATTCCCACTTGAATTATTTTCGCTGTATTTCGAATAATATCAAGTTTTGTCCGCGCGAAGGCGCTAGATTTGGTTTTCCCGAATTCACTTGTTATCGCTTTACGCCAGCGAACAGCGATTCGATTATTTTGGGCCATTTGATTTTCGCTTTCTGTCGAAGTAACTTGCTTCTTCGAAAGTATTCCCACGTGCTACAGCACTAATTAATAATTAATTTCGTTAGTGAGCTGATAACTAAATCAGGTATGTTTACGCTAATTGCTTGTTATCCATTTTAGTAATTTCTCTTTCTTATCAGCTTTTAGTTACCGCTTTTAGTTACCACTTTCGAGTAACTCTTTTAAACGCCGTTTTTGAGCGACTGGTTATGCTATTTGGCATCATAATTGGTAATCTTGGACCCCTCACAACTTCCTCTGGAATGCCATTTTGGGGGCTTGCCGTCTGTAACACCGAGTGCCTGTCCTTTTATCAACTTTGGCCACGAGGTCTGCGCTGTTGGTGATTGTTACATTAAGATAATCCTGGACCAATTAAACGCATGCCACCGGCGTTTCTTTCAATCCAGGTTAGTCTTATTTCAACGCCCACGAATTATTGGCTGAATCGATTTTTTTCACAACGCTTCAAGTTTATAATTTACTAATTTAAAACTACGCCTTATAAATCTAAAACGAAATGTACTAACCATTCATAAATCTGTGTCTCATAAATCTAAAACATAATGTATCAATTGTTCCCTAATTTACAATTTACAAATTTATAATTTTACTAATTGAATACATATTAAGAATTTTGTAAAAAAAGTGCTTCACGCTATTTTATTATCATTACCGAGATAACGGATAATACACACAGACAGTGATAAGCTTATCCCTTCAGTGAATTGCATTCAAATTCAATCTAAGAGCCTAAAGGAGGTTCACATATTTCCGCTGTGCGTGTTGCATTTTCAGCACGTATAATTTATTGTATTCAGGTTATTTAATATTGTGATAAACAATTTTCCGACGCATTATTGATGTTGCCACCAAACATGATCTGCTGATTAATAAACTTAATTGTTTGTTATTTTTTTATTTATTTCTTGAAATCTGTGATTTCTGGCGCCCTGTGTTTTTTTACTATTATTAAAAGAGCTTGCAGCAGCTCAGCTGATGATAGAAATCTGCGACCCAAGGCCATCGACTTTGACGCTAGCTAGGCCATTGCGGTAAGTAAGAAACATTTCAGAGCTACCGTGGTGTATAAATGATAAGGGGGTTGATCTGCGATTATACTACCATTGGTTATTATTAGTAATCAATCGCAGGTTGGCTTTTTTATTGTTTCAACGTAGAAAAAAAATACAAACAGTAACAGTCAAGAGAATATTTAATATTCAAAAACGAAACACAATTAAATCATTTGGAGTCACCTAACTTACACGCACATTTGATTTTAAATATTTAAAAATCGGACTATACAAACAACACACACATATTAAAGGCTTTTCGGGTCAGCCGCTTGAAATTTTTAAAATAATTCCCAAACAAAAACAACTTTTAGGAATCAACCTGCAATTATTTTAATCACACGTCTAAAGGACGAAGCGGAAGTGAGTTTTGGGTACATACGTATTTCAGCAATTTTGAAATGATTAATCACTCGCCCTTTAGAGCTATTAATTGATTGAATAAAAGGAGTAATTAAACACGCTTCAGTTGGGTATTCTAAGGCCTTAGCAAGAACTGAGTATATTTGCGGCAACTGCCTTTGTCGATAAAAACGCTGACGAATGCATGCACTTACATTTTGATTTGATGTTATGTCCAGCGATCGTGAGGGGAAAGATCCCGGTATGTTGCATCTTGACAAATAGGGCTTTCAATCAGGATTTGGTTGCCTCATTTCGTAGAACCCAAGGACGCCACCAGCAATAAGAGCAGTTAACTGCGGCAAAAAGCGGCCTAGTTCATTCTAGAGTTTCTAGCCAGCTCGCACGTAGAAGCGAAAAAATGGTAGGCTCAGTTATTCCTTGAGTAACTGTAGAATAACCTTAAAGAAATCCGCAGAGGAACCGCTCTAAATATCGAAATTAGTATGCAAAATTTAGCTAGAAGAGGCATTCTTACCAAAGCTGTTTACGGCTGTTCGTAAAGAAAACAACACCGCTAGCGGTTTTCATTTGTCTAAAATATCAATAATCGAGAAACTCGATTGCTTGCCAGCGAGACTACTCAGGAAAATCCAAACGAGCGCGCTTCGACTAAAAAAGCTTTGCAGGTGCCTTATCTCTAATGTCACACGCTTTACACGATAAACCTGAATTCTTTTGCTACATTACTTAAATATAAGGTGGTTCGAAAGAAGATTCGAATTGCTAAAACGTGCTATTGAAACGGGGCGTTTACATCTGTGTCAAAGGAATGACGAAAAGGAAACAAGTAAGGCTACCTTTCCAAAGGGGAATATTAATAACCAATTCACCTACTAACTGATTGAGAACGCTGAACGAATGCTTCAAATAATCATTCCTTGATTTCAATGTATGTAACTAGTTTGAATTACCCAAGGAAAGAGGTGGAGATCGTTTTTTAAGTTGCTGCAGGGAACGTTTTTTGGTTTTCGTTTCTGAATTTACTGTGAACGTTGCCAATATCATCTCCATTTGTTTTCGAAACTAACTAGATCTGAATTTTGTAGTCCCATTGTGAGAGTTAAAAATCTGTTAATCGTGACTATTGTTGCTGACTGAGACGACGCTTCTCCAAAATAATTCGTTCTTAGCAATGCTGTCTGCTTCTGGGCTATAAAATAATTATCAACATTAAGCTACACCTTCTCCAGAAATATACTTTTAAAGTCAGAAAAGAGAACTTCTGCACAACTTCCTATCTAGACAAGAAAAATTGTAAAATACTAGACAAAAAATGGTTGAAGTAACTGAAGAATTACCTTTGTCTATATTGCCACATTTGTAAAGAAGATTACCTCTTTATTACTACAAGAAGTTTTGTACCAAATTTTTTTGAAAAATAACTGGTGAGGTCATCTGGCAGCTGCTAATTTCTTTAGGCTTTTTAATTATTTGCTAATAACAGTAAAAATAAAAAAGCATTGACGTCTGTACCCGTTAGGTACTAACGTTCATTAAATAGAAATATTGTTAATTAATTTATAGGCCTGAGATGTAAATTCATGGAGTTGCCAAGTGGTAGTTTTGTTTTTTTTATATTGTGAAATATGAGGAAGGCTTCAAAATGCAATGCCAAGGACAGTGCTCGCTAATAAAAAGAAGCGCTAACGAAATTAGGCAATTAAACAATTGAATGTAGAATCCGTTACCTACAGCCGAGTCTCCAAGCGTGAAGCTTCAAATAGTAAGTAATTACTTGCAATTAGCTTCTTACTTCATAATAGGTGTAAACTGTCATTTTTATTACCAACGTAAAAATTACGTAAGGATAAATGTATATGTGGAAACATGCAACCGTGTATGAGGTTGCATAAAGCGATTTAGTTAACCAATATTCCTCCTTCATAAATTATTACAGTAGCGCCTGTTCGACTGACATTAATTGTATTTCTAGCAGAAATTTGAAGTACGAAACGTTATCGTGACAGTCGTTCTTAATATCTTTTTTTTTTTCATTTTTACACCTCTATTTACAGTGTTTATTTCACACATTAACAGTATTAGCCACACAAGCTTAAGCTAGTGTGTGTCGAGAGATAATAAAGTTCGAAGTTTTTAATAGAATCAAATAAAAAAGCAATTTCGAGAATTCTACAAATATTAAGGTAAACATACCGTTATTTATCTACTTTAGTGTTTTAATATAGCGATTAAAACAATGAAAACAGTGCTTTAATGGAGTCTATTAAAGCATTACTGTTTTGGCATTATTCGTTTCATATGAAAAAAGTCGAAACGGCTTCTTTTATTTCAGACAACTGAATTATGACACCCGGGATCAAAGTATTTCCGTGGCAGCCGTACCACGAGGCGCCTAGAGATGCAGCCGTGGAACTCCCATCCAAGTTCTGACCAGAAAGAGTGTTGCTTAACTCTGCTGATCGAACGTGGACTCTTGTTCAAGTTACACCACCCGGGATCTTCTTAAATTAGGTGACATAAGGATATTTAAGATTAGATCAAGGGAGATGTATAGAAGTGGAAATTAGTTATATACTGTTGCTGATTTTTTTAATGTTTTGTAGTATAAAGATGTAAATATTAGAATAGATTTGTATGTAAATGCAATTATTGTGCTAAATAAAGTACACTATTATGATCAGCGCGGAAGTCTGGAGTTCAAATCCCAGATCGATGCCTGGCGGGCGGCCTACCCAGTCGCTTTAAATAATTGGGAACCTGCGTTCGAAAGAACAAGGGGTAATAATGCGGCTGTCTAATGCGTGGTGCTCACCACATCACCACGTGTCATGAATTTGACACGCGACAGCCGGGTGTGAGAGCGAGGATACGGAAGCTCTAACCTTCCGCCTTGCAGGCCAAGCTCCTTCATGGGGTGTTGGTGCCTCACCATTATTATTATGATTATAGGTTTAAATTAACTTTATCACAAGAAAATAATCATCTGCAGTTCAGAAAAATGAACGGATTTCTGTTTGATAAACATTTTTGATTTAAAAAATGCAATAAGTTTACAAAATGTACTAATATCAACTAAGTTTTTGAAAATTAATGTGGATTTTAACATATAAGGTCCCGGGTGGTGTAGCTTGAACAAGCGTCCACGTTCGATCAGCAGAGTTAAGCAACGCTCTCTCTGGTCAGAACTTGGATGGGAGTTCCACGGCTGCATCTCTCGGCGCCTCGTGATACGGCTGTCACGGAAATAGTTGGTCCCGGCGGTCATAACAACATCATGACCGTCGTTAGTGGGGTTGGAAGTCCCCATAAATGCACAGCGACGCCTATAATTGGCCTAACGGCTGTTGGCTGAGTGCGATATAAATATAAATATAAATATAAATAAAAGTGGTCGTGACTACCTCCCTGGACTTTCCCATACTGGAAACTGTTCATATCGTCTTTATTCAACAGTCTTTACAACATATCAAAATTTCAACTCGATGACTCACGTCTTCACCGTGATAAGCGTTTACACTTTCACGTAAATTGCGGGTAAATATAAAAGAATGTGTAGTTCAAAACGTGACCACCGAGCTTCTGTAGATGGCGCCAAGTGGACAAGCCGCCACTGTGCTAGTTACTTTCCCATACCCATAGGTATAGGGAAGTCTTGGAATCATGAAACTTTTGGAAATCGAGATTTTCACAAACAAATCCGAAACCGGAAGCGGAAGTTACGCACGTTTTTTTGGTATCACTGTTTTCGTGATTAAAATTTTGAAAATTTTATCGCGGATAACGATAGAGGGTCATAAGACAAATCTGCTAGTTTTTTGCCGAACTCGCTAGGTTTAAAATGAAGGGCGCTATGATTTTTTGAAAATTTTGAGTTTAACGCCCTATTACTCAAAAACGTATGAATCGATTCAATTGATTTTTTTTTTCTGAATAGTATATGAAGGCTAACATGAGGTGTGAAGTGTTTTGAAAAATATTAAGGGGCCTAGATTACAAATTTTCAAAATTTTGGAATGTTTCTAAAAATCATTTCTCAAAAACTGCCCACAGGAATTTGTTTAAACTTCATACACTGATAGACCCCGAAAAGGGCTATCGATCTGTTTTTTAAAGAATCTCATGAATTATCTGTGGCGCCCTCTACGAAGCTTTGAAGTTTGAAAATTTAAACCCCTTTAATTAATAAACAAAACAAGATAGGTAGCTGGGTTCTTCTCTGAATGTCATTTTTTGGCAGTGGTCTATTATGATATGTTTTTCGGACTTTTTCCACTGTCTAGGGTGTAAATCACACAACGTTTCGGGAGTTTTGTTCTACTCCCGTCTTCAGGTGTTCCTGGTTAGTCCTGAGAAGGACTTATATTCTACGTTTTTCTCCGGGGGAGGCACAAATTTACGGAGAAAAACGTAGAATATAAGTCCTTCTCAGGACTAACCAGGAACACCTGAAGACGGGAGTAGAACAAAACTCCCGAAACGTTGTGTGATTTACACCCTAGACAGTGGAAAAAGTCCGAAAAACATATCAGGTAGCTGGGGTTTTCACTGAATTGCTCAGTGCATAATGGATAAAAAATATTTCACTCGTGGATATATATATATATAAGCGCACCGGCCCCCTTCCCCCTTTATTTTTGAAAAATATTTTTTTTATTCTAACGGTTGTTATATTTTTGCGTCAAAGAATCTTTTTCCGCGAAAATAAAAAAATCGATTTTGTATGCCCTAGAAAATATAATTTCCAGGTACTTAGAAAATTTCACCTCGGTGCTACAGCCGTTTTGAGGAAAATAATACATAAACTAGCACAGTGGCGGCTTGTCTACTTGGCGCCATCTACAGAAGCTCGGTGGTCACGTTTTGAACTACACATTCTTTTATATTTACCCGCAATTTATGTGAATATGTAAACGCTTATCACGGTGAAGACGTGAGTCATCGAGTTGAAATTTTGATATGTTGTAAAGACTGTTGAATAAAGACGATATGAACAGTTTCCAGTATGGGAAAGTCCAGGGAGGTAGTCACGTCCACTTTTTTATGTATTATTTTCCTCAAAACGGCTGTAGCACCAAGGTGAAATTTTCTAAGTACCTGGAAATATTTTCTAGGTCATACAAAATCGATTTTTTTATTTTTGCGGAAAAAGATTCTTTGACGCAAAAATATAACAACCGTTAGAATAAAAAAATTATTTTTCAAAAATAGAGGGGGGAGGGGGCCGGTGCGCTTATATATATCCACGAGTGTAATATTTTTTTACATATTCATATGCTCCATTATGCACTGAGCAATTCAGTTAAAACCCCAGCTACCTATCTTGTTTTGTTTATTAATTAAAGGGGTTTAAATTTTCAAACTTCAAAGCTTCTTAGAGGGCGCCACAGATAATTCATGAGATTCTTTAAAAAACAGATCGATAGCCCTTTTTGGGGTCTATCAGTGTATGAAGTTTAAACAAATTCCTGTGGGCAGTTTTTGAGAAATGATTTTTAAAAAATTTCCAAAATTTTGAAAATTTGTAATTTAGGCCCCTTAATATTTTTCAAAACACTTTTTATATCACCTCATGTTAGCCTTCATATACTATTCAGAAAAAAAAACAATTGAATCGATTCATCCGTTTTTGAGTAATAGGGCGTTAAACTCAAAATTTTCAAAAAATCATAGCGCCCTTCATTTTAAACCTAGCGAGTTCGGCAAAAAACTAGCAGATTTGTCTTATGACCCTCTATCGTTATCCCTGATAAAATTTTCAAAATTTTAATCACGAAAACAGTGATACCAAAAAAACGTGCGTAACTTCCGCTTCCGGTTTCGAATTTTTTTGAAAAGCTTATTTTGTCGATGAATTTTTGATACACCCCCGCATTCCAAAGCACATCAAAATTGGAGCAATACTTTCGGCTGTAGGAGCGTCACCCACCCACACACCCACACACAGACAGACATTTTTTAAAAACCACTTTTTTGGGTTCCTAGAGGCCCAAAACGGATATTTCTGTGAAAATCTCGATTATCAAAATTTTCATGATTTCAAGACTTCCCTATACCTATGGGTATGGGAAAGTAATAAATATAAATATAAATATAAATATAAATATAAATATAAATATAAATATAAGTATAAATATAAGTATAAGTATAAGTATAAGTATAAGTATAAGTATAAGTATAAGTATAAGTATAAGTATAAGTATAAGTATAAGTATAAGTATAAGTATAAGTATAAGTATAAGTATAAGTATAAGTATAAGTATAAGTATAAGTATAAGTATAAGTATAAGTATAAGTATAAGTATAAGTATAAGTATAAGTATAAGTATAAGTATAAGTATAAGTATAAGTATAAGTATAAGTATAAGTATAAGTATAAGTATAAATATAAATATAAATATAAATATAAATATAAATATAAATATAAATATAAATATAAATATAAATATAAATATAAATAATATGGCGCCAAAGGTATAGCTAACATTATCACTGTAGAAAACGTATACGAAATATGGGAGAGCCATAGTTTCTGAAGTGTTTTTCACATTCCCTTTCTGGTACCCTACCGAAAACTGTTGCTAGATTCGTTCATACAGAAATTTTGATATCTTCGGTAACAAATTTTATATTGCTCGATTTGTCGCTTCTTGGATGTTGTTTAGAACCGTCTCTTTATCCATTAATGGTTATTTTTAATGCATCGAAAATGTATTTATTTGTTGCTATGAAAACGACCATCCGCAATCTCTTCGAAGAACTTGCATTTGTTTGACAATACTAGTTTTCTGCACTTATTTCAAAAATATTAGTTTATCAAGGAAGGGTTACTGATGGTGTTTTTCCGTTTCTAAAGTAACTTTGGTGGCTGATTTCTTGCTGTTAATTTGTTTAAGAAATTTGTTATCATCATCAATATCGTGGGGGAAATTACAAAACCTACATCAGCATTAACCAGCAAGTTACTAGAAAGTCTAGTGTGGGACAACTAATGGCAGCAATAATACAGCAAATCGTCTCAGTTATACAAGAAAAATGAGTGAGAATAATTTTTTAAACAGTCATTGAAAATGATTGTGTTGTTTCAGTCAATTAGTTTATTCATGGATAATTTAGCAAGAAATTCCTTTGAATTCCTGAACTGCCGAACAGCCATTGCCTTTTGATAAGATGTTTATATGTTACCCCTTTCAGCAACGTTTCCTCCACCGTCTAGATCTAGATTAACATGCAGTGTGATGTTGCAACACGTCTCAAACGCACTTGCCTAATGTTAAAAGATAGCGAAAGCCGAGCACCACAGAAAAATGCCGGATCTGGAAGATCTTGACAATGGGACCGATATAAACGTGGTCATAACTTGCCGGACGCATGCGAGTGGAGCGAAGCAACGGCGCGAACCATTCAAACAGCACCGTAAATTACCTAGCAGTGTTTTGTCACGGGAACAATTGGTCTCACACCTAGCCGCCTTTGATCTTGCCGACACATAAATCTAGCCACTTGCCTAATGAAAGGCCGTGACGTCACTGGCCGCCCGCGAGCCCAGCGATCAGTAAGTGATCGCTGATTTATCGATTTCGCAAATGATTGCCTATTAGTGTCTACTAATATTAGACACATTCGATTGTCTGCGAGCGTTTCCAATGGGAACGTTACGTTTTATGGTTATTGTTGCACTTGCAACCCTCTTGCAGGTCCGAGAGGTGTTTCACTTTTGTTCGGCTCTTACTTTTTTGGTATGAATCCAGAGTGGATTTTAGTTTAATGTCACAGGAATCTCAGTGTTAAGTAATATTGAAATGAATAAACATTAATTAATAACTGTAATAGGTGGTGTCAAAGCAGTAAATAGACACATACAGTCAAAGACTCATAGAAAACTGTGCTATTTGGTATAATCTTAACACTAACTTAACCCGATAACATCATCGTCACCATTACCTATAAGAATAACTTTTTGTCTTTTAGCTATGTGGCTAGCGAGTTAAACAGCCGTTATCGTCAAAGGGTTCCAGTCGTATATTAACGTATGTAGCATGCACGTGGCGAAATCATCCAAAAATATTTAAACCTAACATTTTACGCGGTGGGAATGGTCCTCGACACCGAAAGGTAATAAATGAATGAATATATTTATTTTGACTGCTAGTCGTTATTGCGGTGTCTTGGACATTTATGCTAATAAAATAGGTAATTCAGAATTAACATCGAAGAGGGCACGATTGCCAAACAAAAAAATGCACCTCAAAAATCCTAAGAAATGTCTGTGCAACCAACAGTTCTGCTAGAAAATCTTAATAGGCTGCAGCTAACGCGAAAAAACTCTAAAAGAAAATCCGGTCCTGCAAAAAACAGGGAACGTTAAGAGTATGACGAATTCTTCTTGGAGTGCCGCTCCTATCGGAAATTGGAAATCATGGATATTTTTAATTTATTGGTATGACGAATAAAACACTTGAAATATTGAGAGAGATAAAGAAATATAATAATTTAAGTATAGTATTATTATCGAAGACTAAGATAAGAGATCGTGGAATTGAGAACCTTACAGGTTATTGCGACTTGTCGTTAGTTAAAAAAAATAAAAAAATGCACAATTAGGAGTATCCATAGTTGTAGAATCGTCACCCAAAGAATATATCACAGATTACAACTTCGTATCAGAAAGGGTAATCACTCTTACCATGAAGGTATATATTATGCTGGCTGCTCTTATTTATAAATTGAATTATATCTTTGAATATCAAACTATTCTATTATTAAAATTGAGACTCTTTCAGGGTGGTTTGTCCAGTTGATTGTTAATTAAATTTTATTTTAACAATGACTTTGAATTGTATAATGACATTAACTGTCACCTTTCACGTCAAGCAATGTTCTATTAATAATCTCAACCAAATATGACAAATGTTCATTCTATTTATATCTTATTGACTCAATATTATACGGTAAGTACTTAATTATAGTTAATTTCACTTTTTAAAATGTCTTTTATTTACTATAGCTTCGATAGGACAAAACTACAACCCACCTTGAACTGCATTCACTCTTTCTGTTCCAATATCACCTCCAAGACAGCACTCCTCCTGATATCAACAGCCCGGATCCCTAGTTGGTCTTGCTGTGATGAACTGCTTACTGACAACAGCTGTCAACTTGTCAAACCCTTGGCTGTTAGCAGGAAAGACCCCATTCTACTGCACTAGTGTCACTGCTAGTGACTCCAGAGACTCCCTCCTTCCGACAGCTTCACGGCAAGTTTGTTATCACAGATGATCCTCAATCAATATCCTTCTTCCTTAGCTCCAAAATTCAGCAACCTCTGTCGTCAGTAACCAACAGAATAGCTCAAATCCAGCAGTCCCTCTGCTATCCTCCGTCAACAGATCCACGTGTCCTCAGTACAACCTCAAATAACCCAGTACTTGACAATTCTCAAACCAATGTAACTTCTTATCAATTGTATTATTCAAAATAAACTAATTCCATCCAAATCTTATTTTCTTTTTGCTTCTTCTGCTTGCTTCTGCCTAGTTTTACGACCTTCCAATTCTCTTCAACAACTGTTACTTCATTAATAATAATCTTCTCTTTCTCTTAATTTTCACCTCGTATATTCTGTTAAACTCTTTTTAACTGTTTTCACACACTAACATATTAAAAAATAGGGTAATTTCTATGTTTTTATTCAGACCGAAAAATGATATCAAAAAGTATATTTTATTTTTTTATGAGTTGTTATTCTAATAATCGTAACAAAATCTGCTTAACTACTAGGTATGTTCTAATTATTCCTGCCATCTATTATTAAATTTATTTTAGTCTTACCTACTTCACTATATTATTTTAATAGAAATTACATTTGTCATGTATGATATGAGCATGTATTTACTTTATAATTTTGAAAACCCTTACAGAATGCTCAAATGTTATCCCTTTCATCTTAATTTACCTCAAACTCGAATTATTTTAATGAACTTCATTCAAACAGTCAATTCTTTTTAAAATTTTCTAAATTGATTGTATAGATCTCCCAAATTCTATTTTTACATTTAATTTTCAGCCAAAACTGCTCTTAATGTACCATAAAAATATGTATATAAAACTCTGTTAATAGGAGCGTATGTCCCGACAGATAGTGCGGAAGTACGGTTACGGCCAAATAAAAACGACCACCATTTTGACATTCTATGTCATTCTCATAAATTTTGGTAAATTAGGCTTTTACTTGACAGCACCTTGACAATTTGAATTCTTAATATGTCATTTTGAATTTTTATGTTTCTTAGGTGATTTAATACCAATTCACACTAGAGTAAAGTACTGCCCGGTTTTATTTGGCCGTAACTGTACAATGAAAACGAATTTTGTGAATACGTTTTTTAAAACATTTTAAGTACTATTACTTAAAATGAAGGAAAAGGGACGCGTGAATCAGCAGGCACAATTAAAAAACAACTTCACTTAAATAATTTTATGCTAACAGAAATTTAGAAAATTACGTTTATTTATTTATTTATTTATTCTGCACTCATCCAACAGCCGTTAGGCTAATTATAGGCGTCGCTGTGCATTTATGGGGACTTCCAACCCCACTAACGACGGTCATGATGTTATTACGACATAGGTTGTTTAAACTATAGTAAATAGAATGACGAATATGAATAGTAATATTTATGTTATAAGCTCAGTAGGGACCAGTGCTCACATTTCAGTATTTGACAGCTGTTAAAAACTACAAGAACTTATTTTATCCAGAAAAAATAAAAATAACCCGTAGTGAAAAATACCGTAAAGGTGAGGTAAAAATAATTGTTGTACAATATACAAAAAAATATTTAAAAAGGTAGATATGATTACTTAAATATGATTTTTGATTCTTAAACATCTGTTAAAGTATAGAGAATTGGGGCGAATAGGGGCACCGTTGAGAAGAATTTACTACCCGGACCACAGATCAAAACGAAGTAAGACATTCGAAAATGAAATTTTAGCGAAAACACTAGATGATATTAAAACTCAAGGAATGCTTTTGTGAAAGGCACAAGGAAAACTTAATATATGACTATCAGTCTTACAAAGATATACTGCTATGAATAACGAAACCTTTATTAAAAGTCGGAAAAAAGAGCCAAACAGGATTAAATTCATAATGCGAGCGTCAGCTTGTGTACCTTTTGACAAACTGTGCTGATTGGAGATACCTTTTCGATATTGATATGGTCTTAAAATAGCAAAGCATTTAAAGTAAAATATAAGTAACATGCAGCTTAATTATGAAGCAAATAAAAAGGATTTTAAGTCAAATAACACGGTTTTATCATTCAAAAATTATATTTCCTACAATGGTATTGGCAGTTCATCAACAAATGGACTTTCCATTAGCTAAAACAAATATAAGTTACATAGAATCATAATTATTAACGTATTTACATGTGAAATTATAAACGATACCAGTTACTTGTCCATTTGTGGTTGCAAGTGTAATTGAAATCAGTGGAAAATATTAATTTTTGAAGTAAGTTGTTCTGTTAGTCAGACTTTATCTGTAAAAGTAAATATTATCAGAATAGATAAAAGAGTTTATTTCTTACATAATTGTTGTATAAAATGGTAAATGATGCATAATAATTGGAGGAAGGCACATTTAAGAACTAATTAACCTAAAAATATGATTTGTGAAATTAAAACGTGATAAATGTTGATCAGTAGGAATCTGTAAGTTTGATATTTCAAATATAATTATAGCCAAGGTTTTGGATAAAATCGTAAAATAACAAGAACAAAATAGAGTGTGTGAAATTAAATTTTAGTAACAACAGTCTAGAAAAGTTGTGAGAATGATATAAAAATTCAATTTTACAAAATAACAATACTGGTATGTACCAAGAATTATTATAATATCAATAAGGGTGTTATTAAGAAGAACGGTAGTTAAAATCAAAGAAGAACATGAAGACTATACGAGAGGGATTGCTGACGAAGGCACGAGAAAGAAGCAAGTTATAGTTGGTGCAAAATGCATATTGCCAATTAATAAAAAAGGATTTGAGCTGGGAGAAAGAAAATTTCACCATGTAAGTGTACACCTTTTTTAATTAAATAAATACACGCATCTGAGAACAAAAGCAGTAATTAAAAAGAATTAAACTGCTATTTCAAAACAGTACAGAATTGATTATAATCAAGTAACAGAAAATTAACGACAAATAAATTTAATAAAATAAGTGTTCAAGAAATGAAGGTTTAACAAATGATATAATTTTAACATTATCTATAACATAATTAAAAATAACCTTTATTTAAACATACAGTATTACTTACATAAAATTAAGTTTAATACTACATTTTAACTTACAATAATATTTCAAGAAATTTATGTAATGTTAAAAATACAGAACTGTAATAAATAAACAGCAATTGCGTCATTTTAACCCGTTAACGCCCAGCGTCCTATTTAGAAGACAATGTGTGTAGAATTTTTTTACGGCCACTTCGGGGTAATTGATTTGTTCCGGGTATGTACGGGCTAAAAATAGATGCACAAGGGTTTATTGAGCCCTACTTAGTTTTCAAGAATCAGTTGTGTACCGCTTGTCGATGTGATTATATTGTGTATTTTTTATACGTCGCACCACAAGTTTGTTTTAGTGATTTCGCGTCAACCACACCACCTAATTAAATAGTTTTTGTTTTTTTAGCATGCTGTAAGATCAAGTTTCGTATGGCAAATATAAATGTAGTTTATTTTTAATTACATTTTTGTCTACGAATCTGTGAATCTTGCTCTCCTATAAATATGACGCTGGGCGTTACAGGGAATATTTTCACTATTTTGGTCATCATTTTATATGCGAATTTTGTTTTTAGACCTGATTGTAAAGTGGTAATAATGAATAAGAGTGTATTCCCCGCAACGTGGAACGACACTAAATAATATGGGTCATTGGTAAGAAACGTTAATATAATTGAACCAAAGACAAAAAAAGAACGTGGGGCCGTTCCTCAAGGGTGATCTATAATTATAACTTATATATGGGGGTGATGATCAACATGATTGACTTTTAGAAAACATGGAATTTCGGCGAGGGGAAAAAAGTGGCATTGGTGCTTAGTTATTGATATGGTTGTCGTAAATGCATTTTTTTTGGCAAAGTATCAATTTCATAATGGATTTCAGAAAAGCTCTTGCAGTAAAATATTTAAAACTTGAACACGGTAAACAAATCCTAAAAGGTACACCGCTTAGCTTTCTTTCCTTCGACATCCAGACCTACGGTTTCTGATGATGTTCGGTACTATGAAAAAGATTTCTTGGAAAATGTTGCAAAGCAACGACATCGGCAATATCCAAATTGCTCTAGTAAACCTAAGACATTTTACAGCAAGTGTACGGTTACATTGTGCACAGTGCTTTTTCCAAAATATCTTCGAAAAACAAAAAGAAATTACTTTTTTCAGTTTCTATAATTTTTTTAAATATTTTATTTTTGCTTGTCAATGCTTTGTATTCTTATTATAACAGTTATAATTACTTTTGTGTTGTTAATTTTTGAGAAATATGCTATTTTCTCAACTTTCTAATTTTATTTTTATTAACACAAATATGCACACATCCTCCGAGCGTCCTATTTATAGGGCAGCACTTTTTGAAAAAACCAGAGTGCCATTTTAATTTTGATCAGTGCTATTGCCTTGAGGGGGTTCCAAAGAACAACATATTCACTTTTTGCAAAATTTTTCCAACAAAAATTAATTTTGGCGTTAACGGGTTAAAGTGTTATGAGTAGTTATTTTCTGTATGTTCTAATTGAATTCTGCAGTGACCCAAAGAGATAGTGCCCAACAATTAATTTTGTTATAACTGCATACTCGAGCTGTGGACAAATAAAAGTAAGAAGTAGAACAAAACGTGATAAAACCCTGAGAATAATAATAAATTTAAATTAAAACAAAATAAAGTCATAAGAACCATAGCAACATATACGACCTGCCATGCTTTGCCAAATATTATTGGACGTAGAGGGAAAAAATATATGAGTTTTTAATAACAATTTTCCAGGGTATGATTGGGGTCTCTCGTGTTTTAAAGAGACAAAAAGATCAACTTAGGCAACACATTTACCAAAATATAAAAAGAAGTAGGGCTAACGTATCTGCAAAGAAGATATAATAACTATGAGGAATTATGTATGTCGGACGACCCAGGTGGATAAGAACTATTTATGTTACAAGTACGAAATTAAGGACCTTTTTTGGACGAGCCGCAGTGTACGGTCAAGAGAGTGCAGCGAGCGAGGCACATAAATAAGGCGAGTTTAAAAGCGGATTTCGTGCGAGTTACATACAAGTCATAACTTTTTATTCTACTGATTTGAAAGAGTTTTTTATAATTATAAAATGGCAGCTTAATAGAGAAAGTCGGGAAAATGCGAGGAGATCATACCACAAAATGGGAGTGTCTACTTTGATATCGACCAATGGAAATGCTTGTTAGTTTATGTTGCTACGGTTATTACTGCCGCAAAGTAACAGTTACTAGTATAAACCCTAAACGCCGCCGAAATTGATAGATTTTCGATATAGTGAAACAAAAAAAAACTATTACCTTGTTATGTTTATTCATTAAAGTATAACAATATTCTGCTTGGCCATGTGGCTCAAAAGCTACTTAGTATGTCAAAAATAAGATAATTACTGCACATTATACTTAACTGTCAAAGCAAAATTTGAAGTTTATTTCACCTCTTTGGCCGATGCGTGGGATGAGTAGTACTGACACAATGTTAAAATAAAAAACAGTTGAACAATCTTCAACAGTGGGAAAACTCAATATAGACATATTTTTAAGAAAAGGTTTTTTCCTAACAAACTTGACAGTAATCTCAATATCTGAAATATTGACAATTTAGCCCACAAAGTGTTTTATACAATTTTTACCGGGGAACTTCACCAAATCCCAGTCATTCACTGCTATATCGCTTGATCATATTTCTATATCTTTTGCTCTATCTCTGTAACATTTCGCCTAGCGCGAACGCAATTTAGAAATTAAAGATTAATTTGCGTTTTCTCCCTGGCGTAATTCACGTTATAAATCGGAATGCTCTATCTTTAGTCCTCGTGGAAGACGATAAGTGACGTCATCGCGAACAGAGGCAGAAATTCCTCCGCGCACCTGAAGCAAGAATCTCCTCCGCCGGGTACGCTGGCCCGGGCTTTTTGATAATTGCAACTACACTATAATATGATCAAATAACACAATGCACTTTCATACTGATTATTTACCACCTACCTTAGTAATAGTTCCAGCTGAGGAGATGAAGAGTCTGGCTTCTATAGAATTCTGAAAATGTGTTAACGTACTGGTGTTGCTCGTAGCTGTGGTTAAATTGGCAGTATTTAGGAGTGCAGTTCCAGTTTAATTTGGACCTGAAGCTTTGCCTGTACGTGTTTGTCTTCGAAGTTAGACTCGACAAGTTTTGGAAGTGAGGCTTGGTTCGTGTTCCAGGAGCAGGTAGCAGCCTCTGAAATATCGCCAGGAAGCAGATACAAGGTTGGTGGTCTTTCGAGTCAGATTCAATAAGAGTGGGAGCTACGAGAAGCGGGGAGCAAGGTGTAAGACTTGGGAGAGGCTTGGTTTCTTAGTTTCAGGAAGAAAATACAAGCCTGGCGTTCTTTTTGCGGAAATCGAAAGCGAGATCGGCGAGCCAGGAAGAAAACAAATGCAGGTTGGCGTCCTTTCACACTTGAAAAAGAAATTTGGTTAGCCAGACCGCCAGACGTACTTGATTATTAGAAATGCATTGTTATAATTTACCTGAGGTGAACTATTTGATTGTTTGTTAATTTGTATTCAAAATACTCTAAATTTTCTATGTACCGAACAGCTTTGTTTGGGATTAATATTTTGAGGTTAACTATCATTCGTTATAATCGAGCATTTGCCAATGGTTAAATTCATCTAAAGTGTAACAACCTAACCCTGTAAATATTGGTCTCAATTGCTAGCCGGCGCAAAAGTTTTTAATTAGTTGGAAATGAATAACATATAGAAGGCAACATACCTTCATTAAAGTAAAGCATAATTTAAATAATCATATTTTTAATTAGCCACAAGAGACAGGCAATATAAAAATTTAAATTAAAGCTATGTTGTGCTCGTTTTTTATTTATGTATTATATTACAAAGAAGAGAGATCGGCCAGGTTTCATAATTTCATAAAAAATTTATAAAGTAATAGGCTTAGGAAAATAAACCTTGCTTTTGCAGTTTTTAAAAGTTTTTGAAATGTACGCTTGTAGTACAATGGAAAATCAGAAACTAGTAAAATTTAGAAGCATAAGTTCAAAATAGACAATATTAATTCAAGAAATTTCTTTAATACACAACCGAGTTATAAAGATGTCATGTTATAAGGATATAAAAAGATTCTACAAAAATTATTAAATCTTGTATAGTAGGGTTAGTGGTTACAAAAGAGAGGGCAAAAAGAAGATAGATTACTTTAGAACATATAAAAATATAAGTAATTGATTTGCAGAAAAGCTAGCAAACTAATAGGAACGAACACGTAATTTTTCAATCTAATTTATTATATTGTCATGGTCTTTAGTATACGGGTTTAAAATCAAATTAATAAGGTTAAAAGAATACCGTATTAAAATTACAAAGATGAATTTAAGTATGAAAAGGATATCACAATTATTAAAATGTATTTGGTAAAGAAAGAAAATAGAATTTAAAATTCAATTAAATGAAGCTATACAGGGTGTTTCGGAATTGCACAGCACTATTTTAGGGATGCGTTTTCCAGCACAAAATAAACAAAAAATCTCATACAAACATAAGACCTAAACGGCTTCGTTTTCAATATACAGGATGTTGAAGTTAAACAAAAATTTATTTTTTCTTTCAAAAATCTGGAAAACGCCTAGAGGTATTCTAATGAAACTTGGTGGTATTTCATAAAGTGGCATATTTTTCGGTCAAAATAAATTTTATTTATTTCCACCAGTGGCGTGCAATGGGGGCCACTTCAGTTACCTTATTTTAGAAAAATCGGGTACGCCACTGTTTTTTAGCCAATACGACAAGTTTTTCAGTTTCATCCACTAAAACTATACAAAAGATGTATCTTTTATGTTTTTGATAAAATAAATAAACCTTTTTCGAGAAAAACGGAAAAATCTGTAACAGCAATTTCGTTGATTAGATGTTAATGGGATCTAAACGGCTTCTTTTTTAATATACAATTTAAAGATTTAAAAAGATATATTTAATAACATACAATCCTACAATAGCTACAAAACTTTTGGCTAAAAAACAGTGGCGTACCAGATTTTTCTAAAATAACGTAACTGAGGTCGCCCCGATGCACGCCAGTGGTGGAAATAAATTAAATATGTTTTGACCAAACAATGCCACTTTATGAAATACTAGCCTACACCAAGTTTCATTAGAATCTCTAGCCGTTTTCCAAATTTTGGAAAAAAAAAATTTTTGTTCAAACTACAACATCCTGTATTTTGAAAACGAAGCCGTTTAGGTCCCCTTGTTTGTATGTTTATTTCGTGCTGGAGAACACATCGCTGAAATAATAGTGCCGTGCAATTCCGAAACACCCTGTATAGGAAACAGTGAGATTTTAACATAATTTAATTATTATCTGAAATGAAGTCGGAAATTAATGGCAAATATTTATTCGAGAAATACCATTCAACATAGTGGGTGTTAGACAAATATGATAAAGTTCAGTAGTGTGTTGGACTAGGAAATATATGCTAAACAAAATTACTAAGGAGATATATTATTATTTAGAAGTATGTAAAAAATAATTTGGTACAAAAACATGTAATACAATTTGTAAGCGATGAAAATTATGAAAATAAGCCCTTTATAAAAGTTTAAATGCTGTTGGGTGTATAAAAGGGTTGTGAATTGAAACAAATTGGCGTGGTGAAAATAAAAGTAAAATGTTAAAAGATGTGAAACAATAAAGAAGCCGACCTGCGGTTGACTAATTAAAATAATCGATGGTAGTAAAAAAATCACAGATTAACCCCCCTACAGTTTATACACCACGGCAGCTCTGAAAACTCTTTACTTACCGCGATGGCCGAGCCAACTCAATTTCGGCGGCCTTGGATCGTAGGTTCAAATCATCAGCTGTGTACCCTGGAATGTCTTCAAAAAAGAAAAGGATATGGGCGCCAGAAATCAAAAGATTTCAAATAATAAGAGGAAATAAACTGCAAGTGACTAGCGTTTAATTAGTAAGTAATAAAAAGTCTTGAAGTGTCAGCAGAGCTGGGCAAATTACTTTAAAAAAGTAATTAATTACTAATTACCAATTACCGCTCACTGCAGTAATTTAATTACCAAAGATTCAATTACTAGCAGGAAATAGTAATTCAATTACCAATTACTTAGTAATTGTAATTGTACAACATCAATTACTTTTTCAATTACTTTCAATAAAAATTATTGTCATATACGTAGTTTTATTTAGTAGAACCTTCTTGCAAGTTGCAACTATCATTAGTGTCGTGGCGATTCGTAATCGTAATCTAAAAATGCTTAATTTTTATTTTTTTGAAGGTTTTCTGATAATGAAATCTTGTAGCTACATGCACCGTTCAGCAAAACCAAAAGTTTTTAGTTTGTTTTGAAGTAAGATGTAAGCAAAGAGCATATATTATATGCTTTTTGATGTAAGTAAATAAATAAATTCAAGGATAACAATTATACAGGGTGTCTCAAAAAAATGCGACACCGATTTGGCATAGATTCCTTAGGTTATAATAAACCGATTAAACCTAATATACCTTAGTACAAAGTCCCTTCAGTGAAAAGGTATAGGGACTTGAAGGTTCAAATGTATATATATTTTTTTATATTACGAGGGCGGGATGATAATTGGTTAGCCTAACAATGAAAGACTGGTTTTATGTTTTCAAAATTATTTTTATTTTTTAACATAGCCTTTTAGATGCTCAATAGATTTTGTCCAGCAATGTTCTAAGGCTTTGATCCCATGACAAAAGGTTTTTTTACTCAAGGTCTGCAAAATAGGTGCCAACAGTGGCCTTGGCCTCTTCAACAGATGAAAATTTTTATCCACCGAGGAAAATGTTGAGCTTAGGGAATAAGCCGAAGTCCGAGGGAGCCAAATAGAACGAATAAGGTGGATGTGGAAGCAAATCGTGCTTTAATTCGATGACTTTACCATTGCAGTAACTCCAGTGTGAGAACGTGCAGTTTCCTAGTAAAAAATTATTTTTTTATGCGCTACATCTGGCCGCTTTTTGTTGAATATTTTGATGCAATTGGTCCAAAACGTTAACAGAGCATTCACTACTTATCTTTTATTCCTGTGGAAGGTAATCGATCATCAAAATCCCTTTTGCATCGCACAAAACCGATGCCATCACCATGCCAGCTGATTTTAGGGTAACAGCTTTCCCTGGGGCCGAAAAACTAGATTCTGCTCATTGCTTTAATTTAAATTTGATTTGTCTGATATAAATTTGATCAGTAGTAGCAAATAATGCATAAAATCAGTTGCATTCTACTTAGAAGGGTCCAGACACTCTTGTCAAAGTTGCCTTCAAACACTTTTTGATCAAATGTAAGCAAACGCGGCACCCATCATGCGGACAGCTTTTTCGTGTCCAATTCTTGGGTTAAAATATCGCACACCAGCTCTTTTGAGATGTTTACTCCATTAGCTATTTCACTGAATTTCAGTCATTTATCTTTCAACACCATATCGTGGATTTTGGTAACCATTTTTGTTGTAGTGACACTTCTTTGGCGTTCAGAGCGGTGCTCGCTTTGGACGGTGGTGCAACCCTATTAAATTTAACCATCAATTGTTTTTCGGTCGTATATGAAGGAGCACATTCAGGCAGCACAGTTTTCGTCTATTCAAAAATGTTTGCACCTTTTAAGACTTTTATATGCAACAATTAAAAAACCGCACAATGGTCAGTATTTTCCATTGTTAAAAAATACAACACACGTGTTTTTTAAAAGGCTGCTAACAACAAAGTATGCCACAGATGGACTTTATATTTTCAGTATTGCCAATACATAGATGGAAGTTGATATTTTTTATTATACAACTCATTATAAATTTGGCCAATAGTAATTGATAATTTTACTTAGTTACAAGGTATAGATAAACGGATATACCCTTGACGACGTGGTATAATCACTTCGGTGTTTCGGTGGGTCCAACAATGCAAAAATAATGGATAATAATAATCTAGAGCCATGATGTAATAACTGTCTATTGCAAATTCGACGTTATCAGGTTAGGTTTTGCGTCAGTTTGTGTCAAAACTGACGCAAAACCTAACCTGATAACGTCGAATTTGACATAGACTTACAGTGCCACCAACATAAACAGTGCCACTAACACAAACAGTGCCAACCTAAGAAATAAAATAATTTTTTATTGTCGGTTTATTCATTATATAATCGTAACGAATATCACTCGAGCAATTGAAAATAATGATTATTTTTCACTCGTAACTCGACGTAATCCTTAAAATACCACTCGAGCTGCGCTCTCGTGGTTTTTCGCAGATTACGTCTCGTTACTCGGAAAATAATCGATTATTTTCGATGCTCTTGTGATATTATAACTGAATATACATTTATATTTATGTATTTAAAATATGTAGAGGCTAACTAATTATCATCCCGCCCTCGTAGTTTCCACATAGGTTATCACTGAAATTGAGCTTTTTATCACGATTGCGGATTTAGTTGCCGAGGCCTGTAGGGCCAAAGCAAATAAACCACATGAGGGATAAAAAGGAACTTCCAGTGCCGTGAGGTACATTGTTTTTACAACATTTTAACCAACTTTTGTAGGTTATGTTGACGTCGGTTGACGTTTACCTATCGTCCAGCCGTTTACAAAAAGTCGTAAAACAATGGATTACTTCACTGCCCATTTCTGGTATTTTATTTGACGATTTCGACGTTCTTCACTGCCGATTTAAAAAAATATTTTTTTTTGTATATGAAGAAATGTCGAATTCCATTTTAGATACATTTTCTAATTATATTAGAAAAAATAGCACGCTGAATATGTTACAAAAGTAATTTTTCTCTGTTCGTAATAAATTACTCCACTCGTTTTGCATCGCTCGCTCGTAAATTAAACGTTGAAAAACTCTCACTTTTTTTAACTTGTAGAACAATGTACTATTAAATACGCCTAACATGAAGCTGAATGACGAAAATATGTAACTTACCTAAGTATACAGGGTGGAGCATGGATTTTTTAATTGTTTGACAGCAAATTTTTATTTAGATTTTGTAGAACACTACGTGGTGATTCAATTGGTGCAACTTGAGTATTTTTATTGGCTCAGTTAGAAAATATTTTTTACCCCTATATACGAAAGTAAAATTTTTTGTCGCCTGTTAGGGGTTTCCCGAAAATATACGTTTGGTTCCCCGGTCGGTTTCCAATGGCAGTGGGAGGGAATATAATACATTGACTACCGTTGCCATTAGAGAGGGGATGCAATGTGATTAATAATAAATCAACTAACCTCCTGGTTTTCATATTTAAATATTTTTGAATGCAGCTGAATACAAGAGATTGTCACATCATAAAATGTAAAAGTGTTGAATGTATAACTATGGACTAAAACGTAAATTCCTCTCTTGCATGATTACAATTGATTAGGTACTGTTCTCGCTAACGCTGAAGAATTAAACTACATCCGCGGGAGGGAATGATACATTTTACTCCCTAGTAATACAAATAGCTATAAAAAATGTATTAGGTAACTTGAAATTTTAAAACATAGTATATTACATTACAAGGCATGAAAGTGATACTTTGCAGATGAGGAGGCTTGTTGAAGAGTACGAGGACGCGAAGCGTCCGAGTACTTCTTCAAAGCCTCCGAGTCAAGCATAGACACTTTCATGCTGTGTAATGTATTACATTTTTTCTGAAAACCCTCTTTGTACCACCTAGGGCGCGGGTTTCGACAGCACGGATCTACACCGCTCCACGGTTCCAGCCGTCGGCGTCGCCGCGAGAGGGCGCCAAGCGTACCGCTCGCTAGTCATGTTACAACGGCGCTCGCTTAAAGCCTCGTGCGCAAACCACTCGGGATGCTCGCAGTGACGGCGTCTCAACTAAAATCAACACCGTCAGAGATATTTAATATTGTATGTGCTTAGGCTTTACCACCGAACCCAAATAAAAAGTCCCGGAGAAAGCTGGAGAATTTTAGTTTTTCTCTGACATATTTAAAAATAAAATCCTATTGCATCAAGGTGCATGGTGTAGGTGACCGGTCACCTAGGTAACGCAAAGTAAAAATGCCTAGTCTTGCAAAAATTTCAAAAGTGACTAGTCTTGTAA
This sequence comes from Agriotes lineatus, assembly GCA_940337035.1. Lineage (NCBI taxonomy): Eukaryota > Metazoa > Arthropoda > Insecta > Coleoptera > Elateridae > Agriotes > Agriotes lineatus. Next base: position 113,424 of record CALNHX010003741.1, on the reverse strand, counting down.
AGTGACACTTTCAAGACCAAACTGAGGCTTGACATGGCCCGCTTTCTTGACGATTTCAGAAAAAAATATCAATTTGGTGTTGATCAGGGACTGATTGAAATAAGAATTTGTACAGCAGATACAAAAACAGCTACAAACTATGAATGTTTTATCTAACGAGATCGTATCAATAATAAAAGATGTTACCATTCCAACTACTTCAACTTTTTGAAAACAAAAGACATAATTGAGGATACTTATTCTTTCACAAGTCCAAACACTAACATGTACCTATATTTTACAAATTGTTATAGTAATTGTTCTTTTGTCCTATATTTTAAACCAATGTTTCTGATGAAGCTAACAATGAATTAGCGAAACGTAAAAGATATTTTTAAATAAAGATAATTTTAATTATGTGTAATGACAAAAATGACAACATTTTTACTTACATTGTTAAAAAAATGTAAATTAGGTGATTTTATCTCTAAATCTGTAAAATAGATGTATTTTGTGAGGAAAGTAGAACCCTTTTGAGTAGTCTTATTTTCGATCCAGTGAACGTCTGTTTTATAATTTCACTTCAAAAAATAACCAAACACGAACAAAATTTTCAAACGAGCCGGTACTTCACACTATAAAAATGTAAATTAGGCGTCCAAAATCCAAACCTAATCGGCGCTCAACAGGACTTTATTTGTCGACTTTGCAAAGACTGCGGTTTGGATTCGCAGCGATTAATAATGGCAAATACGTCACATAAACATCATTCCTTCTGAAGGGATGATAAGGAAATTTTCAGGAGCAAATATGACGCATAGTATCCTTGATCAGATTACCGAGTTAAAAACAAACAATAAACCACTATTAATCAAGTTCGATACCTTCAACAGAATTAAATTGATTCAATAATGTTAATACCCTAATATTTCCTAAAAATTTTACCTAAAAACCCTAGAAAAGTAGCTAATCACATTTTACTAAGGTTTTTCGTTAACAGCCTCTTCAGATCCCCTAGAATTAAAAACTTGTCCCCAAATCTGGCAACACTGCTCGTGACGCGTCGAACAAAATGCGATAGTTGCTGTTTTCGACTCGCCAGATAAATTAGGCTTCTATTGGGCGGGGAAGACCCTATTGCGGTTTGCTTAATATGTAACTTATCTTATTTTTTGCGTTCTGGAGATTTGGCACCCAATCGAGGTCAGTAATTCAGTAATTGAAATACCACAAAGTAATTCAATTACCTCGAGTAATTTCAATTACCGCAGGTAATTCAAATACTAGTAAAGTAATTTAAATACTTTAGAGTAATTTAATTACACAAAAGTAATTGAGTAATTGAATGTAGTAATTAATTACTTTCAAAAAGTAATTTTCAAGTACTTTCTAACAAAAATGGCAATTCCCAATTACAATTACCGCATTTTGAAAAGTAATTCAATTTCAAGGCAAATACACAAAAAGGAATATAATTAGTAATTTAATTAAAAAGTAATTAATTATTGCCCAGCTCTGAGTGTCGGTAATAAATAATCAGGATAATCAAAATGCAAATAATGTGATAACAAAGTTGTGTACGTTAACTGAAGGTTGCGACACGCATAAAATAAAAAAAACCCCTTTCGGGTTATTCAAATAACTGTAAATTCAAATCATTCATGGGGTATGCATATCTCATTCATTTAATAAATCCTTCTGTTTAAGCTATTGAAATAAAAATGCGTGACTGTACCTTTTACAGAGGGTCAATACACATCAAAATTGCAGCTTTAAATACTGAGCATAATTAAATATAGGCATACAAATTTAAATATTAAAACAGGTGGATGTAAGAATTTGAACATTACATGCTAATAATTGCGGAACGTATAAATCTAAATTTTAAATATTGACGGGTTTAAAATACACAGATGTAAATTCCTGGTATTGAAGATAAGATAAATCCCGGAATAGCACAAACTAACCTCGCTTCTCCAACGCTCACAAACTGCTAACAAGCAAACGCCGGCCGGGGGTTGCTACATCTTGCAGTTTAACATAATCTGGTCGTGAACTGCTACACACATTGGTCAAAATCGCCGTGGATGCACCGGTGATTGCAGCGGAAGCACCCTCAAATGGCAGCAAATGCCAGAACACCAGCAAGTGTCGAAAATGCGATTAGACTAATAACTTGGCCTCCGAGATAAACTGGTGGATAAAACTGTTAATAAAGAGCTAAGAATAAATGTAATTACTATTGGGATAACAAAACAGAAAAGCGCAATTGTACCTGATCACAATCAGCCCTTGGAAACACAAAGCTCATAGAAATTGGTTGAGCGCACGTAATTTGACTTAATTAAAATCAAACCTCAGCCGCACCGGTGACGGCGGGCTTAGGTGAAGACAGCAAGTGCCTCGGACGAAAATTTCGTTTCCAAAAGAAAGCTTGCATTACAACGGCTTGCTATAAGAGACAGCACAGGTCAAAAGAGCATTGCGCGAACGAACTCAATCCAGGTACACAATGCGCTGGTTTGGAAATATTATGAATTCGAAATGCAAAGGATTTATAATTCAAATAAAAATATACAGGTTAGGCCTGAAATAATTAGATAACTGGCGAAACAATTAAGCGGAGCCAAAAAATTGTTTCAGATGTACAGACGATATGGATGAAGAAATGGATGTGGTGAGAATACAAAAGTAATACAGTTATAATCTACAAAAGCAAATTTCTGGAATGGGTTGCCGAACTGAGTTTATTGTTAAATTACATCTTATCATATGAATTGGATAACAGGGAATGATTTTTACTGAAAGTGGTTTACATCGAGATTGTTAGCAGAGTGAGAGTTTTATTGGGTGGATAGGAGGTCTTTCATCTAAAGAACAAGCTTGTCATTGAAGTGACATCTTATAACTTGTATCTAGTCGAGGTTCATTATACTAAGTCGTCAGAGGCTTGAGGATTTTGGTAGGACGACGTGGATGGTGTTTGCTGCCGACAGTACTACTGGAGAAAGTTGGTAGATGCCTAGTCGTGTTTTGGCCAGAAAGTCTTTGTAGATCCAACTGTTTTTGGCGGAGTTCGGACTGAGATTTGTTTGGACGTTGGGAGATCTTTGTGAGATTGTTGGATGCGTTTGGCTTGGTAAAGCAGAGTATCGAGTCCATGAACGTGTGACAGAATACAGGTATTTATATAAAAAATTGAAGGAAAAATATAGAAAGAGTGAAGTGAGGTAATTTTAAAGAGGGAAGTACTTACTATTTGATATTTGTTGAGTGACAAGTAAATTTAACGAGAAAGTATTTGTAATTGATTTTGCACTTGCATAATTCAAAGTGACAGGTGACAGACGTTTAAGTTGTAATGAAATAAGAGAATCAAATTTCAGGAATAGAAGCAGTCTAGATTATGAGCGAATCCTACCTGTGTTTCAGTAAGAGTAAAATGTGTCTACCGATTTAATAAAATAATTGATAATCTACCATTATGAAAGGGCAAATGAGTTACTTAACATTCAATTTTAAAAGAGAATTGATTGAAAATAAACTAAAGTATAGTAAAAGTCAGATGTAATAGCTAAAATATAATTATTATTGTTATAACATAAAACCATTAAAATACATAAAGATCATGATTACATAGTCAATTATAACATTAAATAGGCGTTATAACGTGGAATCACTACAATATAATATTGATTTTTTTCTTTTACCTTTTACTATCTATAGGGTTAACGGCGATTTTGAGGATGCTATTAGTAGTGGATAGAGAATTGAAATCGCTCAAAGTAAACTGTATTTTAAAATAATACTAGAGAGAGAGAGACCGTGGTTTAGATTGACAAAGTATTGCCAGCCAAAAAATGCCATGCCCTACTGATTCTTTGTCGCAGAATTATGACAATTTGTTTCATGTTCTAGAAATACCTATTATTACTACTTCAAAGTGTGTTTACTGTATTTTGGCATGTTTAAAAGACGAGCGTTATTCAATAACGACACATATTTCTAGAAATTACCCTTATAAAGTGTGATTTTTCCATCTAAATAATTTTTTCTCAATTTTTATTGGAAAATGCAAATTTATTTAACAGTTTTTTATTCTCGTTGTGCTCCTGACGCCTACTATGACTGAATGGCGGTTAATCCATTAAAGATTACGTCATATATAGTGAAATCCATTCGTGAACCCATTGTATATATAGCATGCAACAAAATTAAAGAAAAACTAGGCAGTCCGTTATCATTTTTAAGAAACGTAAAAGTGTTACCTTACTTTTCGCATTTAAAAAATATGAATAATTAAAGAGAGTTAACTTGCAGAACAAATTTCCAGCTACCGGAAAGATCAGGAAAGGGATTACTTTAAATGTATGCTAAGTGTATTCGAATTAGGTTTGTGTAAGAATTATAATCACTGTATATTTGTATCCAGAAATCGAATTTGAAGAACTTGCATGTAGATACGAAACGTGTAAGAATTATTAATTGTTAATATACTCTTAGCTTGGCATATAGCCTTAGATAGCGTAGGGACAGTAGTCACACTGGTTTTGAACCAATTATTGATAGCTAAAGTTGGGTGAAACTAAAATAAATTTTTTTTTACGAAATAAATATTAATATTTCTACATTAATGACTTTTTTATGAAAACTAAATTATATTTAAAAAGATTTTTTTACTGAATTTGCCTAAGTGTATCATATTTGATTATACAATTATATTAAATTATTCAACCCTCCTTCTCCTTCTCTTCTTTAGTCTCTTTCATTCGAATATTGGAGGTACGCCTCCTTTATATTCTTCCATTCATTTCTATTCATTACCTTCTCGATCCAGTTGCTTCCAGCAACTATTTAAATTATCGCTCAACGCAGTTGTGGTTTCCTTTGCTCTCGTTCCCTTGTTCAGAACCTCTGTTATTGAACGACGTAATTCCATCGGTTGTCTGTGCCTCTGGCATTGTAACCTGCCCATCTCCACTTCAGCTACCTTACGTGAGTGACTATACCTCTTACCTTGGTTTTTTGTATAATCGGTTTGTTCCTATTTGTCATCTATTGATAAAAGAAGCACTCTGAATTATCTATTAATTATTACTGTTAATACCCAGATCTACAATTTTACAATCGAGAAGTATTTCACGAAAATCATAATTTTTGGTAACATTTTCCTTTAATCAATTGTTTTCTGTCACTTACAGTAGCCACCTGAAATAAACCATTTTTTGTATACAGTCGATAATATCTCCAAAACAATTATTGACGTTAGACTCATATAACTTTATATCAAAATCAAAATGCAAAACTTTTAGAATACCCAAATATAGTGTATTCCATTAAAAAAACTAAGTTTTATTCGCCACGTATTTTTGGCCTACCCTGTATAATCAAATCTATTTGTACTAACGTGTATCGCCTTTCTGCTTACAACTTTTATGTACTCTCATAGATTTAGACTTTTAGAAATATCCTTTACCTCTTTACTTTAAGCTTCGCTGACGATCAGGTCGTTATAGCTCAGGATGCATATGACCTGGAATTTATGCTGCGAAGGTTGTATCAAACGTATCAGGAATGGGGAATGGCGATAAATATAGACAAAACGGAGTACTTAGTAGTTAACTCAGAGGCAAATTTTTATATTCTGATCGCAGATAACATACATATTAAACAAGTAGATAAATTCAAGTACTTGGGAGCAACCATAACTAAAGACGGATTAGGCACAGCAGAAACAAAAATCAGAATTGAAAATGATCGGAAAATGAATACCTAGTATATGGTGAGACACCTATATCTCCCAAAAGGTGAAAAAACATATAGGGTTAACTATGGTGCAGTCCGTGTTGTGTTATGGATGCGAGGTGTGGAACATGAATGCGGAAACGAAGAGAAAACTGAAGGCAACCGAAATGGAGTACCTTAGAAGAAGTGCAGGAATATCGAAGTTGGAGCACATCACTAATATAGTAATTAGAGAAAAAATGAATGCCCAAGAGGATATAGTCGAAAGGATTGAAAAGCGTGGTCTAAAGTGGTTTGGACACTTGATGCGTATGCATGATCAGATATTGCCCCTAAAGGTATTTAAGTGGAAACCACGTGGTAGGAGGAAACCAGGTAGACCCCGAAGATCTTGGAATGAAGGCATAAGAGCAGCATTAAGAGACCGGGACTTAGAAGAAGATGAAGTTTTTGATAGGGATAGGTGGAGATTAGGAGTAGGGAGACGGCGCCAAGCTGTATAAACCCGTGAATATATATAGAAATATCCTTCACTTCCGCATCCTTGCCGGACCCTGTATACAACGGTATTTGATTTTCTGCAGATTTTTCTACGTAAAATTTTGACACTGTATAAGTGCTTACTAGTTCCGAATCCTTTGCTGAATCCTGTTTGCATCACTGGTTGCTATCGATCCAATTTGTTTGTTAAACTTTCTGTTAGTATTTTAGTTAAAAGCTTGTATACAGTGTGCCCAACTTAAATGTACGCAGCGTTAAGCAGGTGAGTATGCAACCCACATTACATTTCAATGGCGAATGGTGTATGTGTTGCATATTCACCTGCTTAAAGCTGCGTGCATTTAAGGCTAGTATTTAGTAACTTTAAAATTCCATTTCTAGTGCTTTTCCTGCACATCTAGTGATTTTTGAGAACGCCTAAATACAGGCAACATATTGAACAATTATTGCCGCTGGCAAGCGCTTTGTTGAAGATTTGTCGAGTCGAGGCCACTAAGCCTACGGTGATGACTGATGACTTAATCTGACAGGGTACATCATTGCGAAAAGTTGGCCAAGAAAACGGGTTGTAAATAACTGCCTTTTGCATTTAAATAATTTTTATCTAACTTTATTTCAAATTAGAAGATTAGTAATAGGTCAGAAGATAAGATGGTGAGGTAAGTTTATTTGTTCAAGATTTTGTTTTAGGTTTTTATTAAAAAAATGAATCGTTGTTTTAAAACCTGCCAGGCGTAAATATAATGTGACAGTGCTTTAATATTCAATAAGATTACTTTAATTTTATTATAATATTCTGTACCTACTCAAAATAAAATACACTTCTTATTTGATCAAGTTTTGTATTCTTTTTTTCTAAAATGCCAAATCACTGAATAATTAAATTGAAGACCAATAAAAATATTCTGTAGCATACATAAATGAATAAAAGTTTTGCATTTAAGTACTTATCTGGATTATAGGTAATTTAAGATTTTATAATATAAATTTCATAGCTTGTAAAAATTGTAAGTCCTTGTTATGACTAATGAAAATTGCATCTTAATGGATCATTTGGGGAAATCTATTTTTGTCCATCTGACTTACTATTGGTGGTGTATTTATTATACATAACTGGAGGGGATGGATACCTCATATTTATTGCGGTAATAGCCATATTATGTTATTATTACATTGCGTTCAGTTTACGTTACCGTTTATACAGTGAGTGAAATTGGAAGTGTTGTGAATATTACAGTATGGGTCGTAAATCCGGAAAAACTGCATCAGCTTATCGCATCAGTACGAAATTACGAGCGAAAAAAGCACAACAAGCTTGGTCATTGAAGAAGAAGATGCGGTAAGTTTATTTTTATAGATAATATATTGATCGATAAATGTAGATTTTAATAAGTTAAATAAACTTTTAATGTACCTAGTCAATTATGTTGTAAATATGTAGCTTACATATAATTATCAATGTATAGGACAGTTATATTAATGATGCCAATCATATACAGTTGCTTGAAAAATTGTATAAGACACATTTTAAATTGGGCAACCTACCTAAACTTTAATACATTTCAATTAGCATTTACTTTTTATATACCTATTTATAGAATTATCTATAAACTTTATTTTTAAAAATTTATTTGGTTTTAGCCAAACCGCAGCACCTATTGAACAATCAATATTAAATAAACCGACAAACTTGGACATCAATCGAATGGAAATAGACAAAGTTGTTGAAGAAGCAGAGGTTATGCCAGACTACTCAAAATCTGACTACACCCAATACAATGGAGATGAACCGCCATCTGGAAATGTGCCTGGTGGATCTTTTCAAGAAAGTAGTACTTCGTTCCATTACAATGAATCTGATATCAACAACCGCGATCAAGACAATGATATATCTACCGACTCTCTGCCGGATCTAGAATGGGAACGTGCAAACACTCCCGACAGTGTAACTGTTATTAGTGGACGACGAATTGTCGATATAGGCTATTTTATCGAAGCCTTGCAATCTATCAACCATGAAGGATTTCAGTGCTCGTTTTTTGACTTGCAATTAGTTTCGGAAAGGCGGTATGGATATATTTCCAAACTAACATTTAAGTGTAAAATGTGTCACACTACGAACAGCGTATACACTGAAAAAATAGAGGAGAATGAAATGAATGTAAATTTGTCAGCGGTGTCTGCCACAGTATCTATTGGTGCAGGTTATTCCCAATTGAAAGAATTTTCTAGTGCCCTCAACATACCTGCTCCATCGTCGGCTACATATGCACAATTTCAGGAAGAAATGTTTGATGTTTATAATGTCGCTGCTGCAGAAGAAATGAAGAATGCTGCTAAAGAAGAAGCAGAATTAGCAATTCAAAATGGAGATGTAGACAAGGATGGGCATCCATTAATAGCAGTAATAGCAGACGGAGCATGGAGCAAGCGATCATATCGCACAAATTACAATGCGCTATCGGGCGTAGCATGCATTCTAGGACTTAGAACCAAAAAAGTCTTGTATATTGCAATAAAAAATTAATTTTGCTTGTTATGTGTTAGAAAAGACAAGTACATAAACGGAAAATGTGTTCCACATGTATGTTACAAGAACTGGAATGGACCTTCAACTGGAATGGAAGCTGCCATTATTGTCGAAGGCTTTGCAAAATCGGTAGAAATGTATGGCATAAAATATATAAGACTAGTGAGCGATGGTGATAGTAGTGTGCATAAACGATTGCGTGCAGTTATGCCGTATGGTCCAAGAGTAATGATTCAAAAAATTGAATGTAAGAATCATATTCTTCGCAATTATTGCAACAAATTGAGAGAGATATCGAAGAAACCAAAAATAGATAGCAAATTGAAAACCGTGCTCTCCAATAATATACTACGATTTAGATGTGCCATTACAAAAGCGATTGAATATAGAATATCGCAATCCGTTTCGTTATCTACAAAGGTGAATGAACTTGAGAAGGATATCCTAAATGGTCCGAAGCACATTTTGGGAGACCATTCCGGATGTACTGAAAGGAATTACTTTTGTAAAGGTCCTAAGCATTCAGAAGAAAATCTTTTGCTTGCGTTTACAAGTTGTGGTTTGTATGACGATATCACAGAAGCGGTTCAGCGCGTGGCTAGCCATGCCGCAAGTCTTATTCATGATGTGACAAATAATGCCGCAGAATCATACAATTCCCATATTGCTAAATTCGTAGGAGGCAAACGAGTATGTTTTTCCTTCAAAAGATCCTACAACGCCAGGTGTGAAGCTGCAGTAATAGCGCACAACAACGTTGGTAGCTTTCATGATGTTGTGCGAAGCCATATAACCAAGACGCCTGCAAAGTATACGGCTGAATATTGTGAAGGTCGACGAAAAATTAATGCAAAAAAGAACCAGAAACTTTTAAAAACCAACATAAACTACCGCAGAAAGAACATTGCTGAAGCAGATTCAGATTATGGTCCGGACGCAGGAGAAGTTATTCCTGATATGGAGGAAGAATGTTTCGCAAAATCTAAAGAGGTATTTTTGACAGAGTTAGGTGCAAATTTAGACGATATTCTTGCGGAAACAGCTGGTCAACACCGTAGCGATCGATGGTACGAAGAGAGGATGAAAAGGCTAACCGCTTCGAACTTCGGAAAAGTTTTTAAAATGAGATCTTCCACTTCCTGTGCGAATGCAGTAAAGGATATGATATACACAGATTTTTTTGGAAATGTGGCTACGCGCTATGGCGTCGAAAATGAACATAGAGCTGTAGCCGACTTTGAATATCAAACAAGAAAAACCATAACCCCGTGTGGCTTACACATAAACAAAGATTTTTCTTACCTTGGAGCATCTCCGGATGGTATTGTTGAAAATGATTCACTCATCGAAATAAAATGTCCATATGTTTCTAGAGACTGTACACCAGCGGAAGCTGTCACACAAAACAAAATAAAGTTTTGCGAATTAAAAAACGGCAACTTACAATTAAAAAAAAGTAACAGCTATTACTACCAGGTGCAGGGTCAATTAAATATTTGCGATAAAAACAAGTGCTATTTTGTTGTTTGGTCACCTAAAGGAATTTCCATCGAAATAATCTACAAAGATGAACAATTATGGAATACCAAAATGTTACCAAAACTACAAGAGTTTTATATGGTGGCATTATTACCCGAACTTGTAGATCCACAAAAAAAACGGAATATGCCAATAAGAGACTCATTTTTGGTAACACATGCAAAATAATAAAATTTCAGAAAATCCTACAAGTGTACAGTTCTTAATTACATTCGTTATTGCTTTTTAACATCATAATTAGTCATTGGATTTGTTATTTGCATAATAGTTGCACACAACTAGCTATATTAGTATTTAATTTCTTCACTGGTTTTGTTGCAATGCCATTGGGTATTTTCCTAATATTGTTGTTGTTTGTCTTTTTGGTTCGCCAATTAAGCCAGTTATTATGGAATGTTTATTGTTATTATTATTATTGTTTGATTATTTATTGCTTTCAGGTTTTTTACTAGGAATTTTTATTGTGGTAGTAATCTTTAGCTGTATTACATACGTCTTACATGTTACTTTTATATAATTATACCATATTTTACGAATATTTGCTTGTATATTGTACAATATATTTATTGTTGCCTATTAAATTTGTTTTTATTGTTGTAGAATAGTCAACAGCTTGTTTTCATATTGTTTATCTACATGTTGTAGAAATTTCGCTATTGACTAGTATTCATTCAAATTAAAAAAAAAAAAAATTAGCGCGAAGTTTTACTTTCAGCTACTACATAGATAAAAAACAATAATTCTGACATTATGCAGCTTAGCAAACTCGTAAACCAGTAAACTCGGGCTCACCTAAAACAGTGGCATAAACCGATGACGTTAAAAATCGTTTGATTTAGCAAACTTTGTAATTTCGGAACGGAGTTGTTAAAATTTGCCAAAATCTACAACACAAAACGACAAATACAAAGTAAGAACTTTTAGCAGTAAATCGAATAGGTACCTGCTAAGAATCTTTTACTGGGACACTAATAACATTTAAACGCCTCGGGCACGGTCAGTCAGGTACCCGTCTCCAGGAAATTAAATCCTTTTGCTCGCATTTGTAGTTAATCTCTGATAACAATCTACTTCTACCTGGTCTGCGAAAGGTGTTGCCTAGTTTTAAAGTATTTGCTCAATTTAAACATTTTAATTTCAACCTTTCTTATGGATTACACCTTCTAATTAACGGCCTTGATGTTTCTTGATATCTAGTCACGGAGGGTATAAATATCTGAAGTCACGGACAAAGCCAAAATCCAAAAATAGGTCGTAATAAACGTACAATCGACGCTAGTTACTTTTTCAAAAATTAATTTTACATCGTGTTCTATTAAAAATATTAAAAATTTGCCTTCGTACAGGGCTCTGTATGTTACATATACGCAACATCAGTATGTGAGATTTTTTTCAAACTTTGTCTAACAGCAGTAATACACTAAAAATATTTCAGGGATATTCCATAAATTTGTCCCTAGAAAATGTTACTAAATACAAGCCTTAAGGAACGATTTTGCCGGCAGTACCCAAAATTTCTTCCCATAGTACTCAAAATGGCAGCTATTTTCCATATTTACTGTAAAAATTAAGTAAAAAAAAATTGTTAACGGCATCTCTACGACGCTTTACTGTTGCTGGTCCACAAATAAGTTATATTTTGAAAGAATATGAGTCCGATATATTTAAACCAGCTGTTAAAAGTCGTCATCATGAAAATTATCCTGCTTTTCAAAGAAAATACTTCGAGTATTGTATTGCAATGAAAGACAGCTTTACACAAATGGGTAACCCATTCCTAGAACACGGCAAAGAACTGGTAGCTTTAGATACACGAGTAGTTGCAACACAAGCCTCAGCCGAGGCTTTATACAGTTTAGAAAAATCCGGTAAAGACATGTATGAATCATTTATTAAAGAAAGATTTGTAGAAGGTACAAAATCTATTCATGACCCTATAAAAAAATAAACTAAAGATATTCTCTGCGCAGCAAACAAAAAAGTCTGCAAGTGCAATTAGAGAAATTACTTTAAAGGGTGATGTCCAGCTATTTTCAAGGCTTTTTATAATTGCAAGGAAACGTCACCTTGATATAGACGTTTTGAGAATCATAAATACCCGCCCTCGTTATCGGCTAACGGACTACTACGCCAAGGAACGAAAGCGGACTTGGCTGAAAAATTGGAGTCTTTAGGAGGTGCACACGATATTCCTGAAATGTTTGATTGCATTATTTACGATGGCGCAGCATTAGTACAAAAGATCAGACCTAAAAATTCGAAAACATTTCAGGACTATTTTGATATAGACCTGAAGATCTATGTAATGCGGGATGTTCACAAAACAAAATGTAAAAGGCTTGATTTTGTTTGGAATTTGTATTTGCCAAATAGTTTAAAAAGACAGGAAAGAGAGGGTCGAGGAGTTGGGTCTCGGAGACAAGTTTCACCCAACACTTCTTTGCCTTCGGACTGGTTCAATTTTCTTCGAAACGGAAACAATAAAACCGAGTTCTTCCGATTTCTTGCAAATAATCTTTTAAGTAACATGCCTGAAGTAAATGTAGCAACAAATGTTGATCAAGTGGTGTATGCTTCTAGTGATAATAATTTTTCCTCTATTGTGGGCAAAGAGTTTTATATTGAGGAAGCTGCTGCTCGTCTAGTCTGGCACGCAAGAGATATGGCAGAACATGGTGCTACATGTGTATTGGTAAGGTCCTCAGACACCGATGTCTTGGTTTTATTTGTGTCATATTTTGGCATTCTAAAAGAGAGTGGATTAGAAGAGTTGTGGCTGCTGACCGGAACAGGAATAAAAAGTCGATATGTACCGGTGCATGCTATAGCAGAGGCTCTTGGTAGAGAGAAATCTGAAGCTCTTCGTGGATTTCACGCTTACACTGGTAGCGACAATACATCATATTTTGCGTCTAAGGGTAAGAAAACGTGTTTTAATACGTGGCTCTCTCATCCGGAAGTAACACCAGCTTTTGCCATGATATCCTCGCCATTATCAGTGATGTCAGAGGAAAATATGAAACTTTTGGAAACATTTACTTGTTTTTTATATGATCCTCATACTTCGTACACGTCTCTACATAAAGTACGGAGAGACATTTTTGCGACCAAGAACAAGCTTGTACAGTTCATTCCACCAACTTTTGCGTCATTAGAGCAACACGCACTTCGTGCAATGTATCAAGCAGGTCACTTGTGGGGAAATGTGATGACAAGTGATCTTAAGCAGCCAACATCGCCATCTTTGTGGGGTTGGCAATTATCAAATGAATGTTGGGTACCTCTATGGTTTAAAGAAAATGAAATTTGGAAAGACCTACCATGTCTTGATCGTTGTGGCTGCAAAAAAGATTGCAACACAATGCGATGTGTTTGTCGCAAAGTTGGTCTATTTTGTACACTGCAATGTAATCCGTGTAGAGGAAAATGTGAAAATAATAATAGGTTAGTTCTTTTATGAAGGTGGATATACCTAGATCTGATTATTTTTCCAAATTTCCTATTAATTTTAAACTTAATAAGTTTTTTGTCTTTTAGATTTTCTTCGACTAGTGAAGACCGTGGGTTCAAAGAAAATGTTTAATAAATCATTTTTATATTTTATATTTTTTTTTCGTTGGCCGCTTGTTAATTTCAATATTAATGAATTATTTTTCCTAAAAAAGAATGGATTAATAGATGTCATTAACGCACTGTTTTTGATTAATACACTCTTTTTCATTAATTAACTGTTTTTTAAAAGAGGATGGATTAATAGAGCCATTAATACACTGTTTTTGATTAATACACTCTTTTTCATTAATTAACTGTTTTTGTGATTTTGCCGTTTTGATGATATTTTGCATGGAGGTTAGTTGTATTAATCAAATTCGAGTACTTGATATAATTATTTTATATTAATATTCACAACAAGATTAGTCATACTGCAATTTTACAAATTTTTTCACCACAAAAAAAGATATTGCGGTCAACGAAAAAATTTTGTAATCAACTCGTTTGTTAATGGGCGATTAATAATCTCAACTATTAAAGGCATTCACTCGCTATCCCTCGTTCGTGCTTTAAACAGTTTCGATTATTAATCGCCGTCATTAACACACTTGTTGGTTAAATAACTATTAAGAAAATAATGTTGTATAATGCAAATTTGCTGAGCTTTTTAGTTATATAACGAAAATTACCCACTAAAGAATTAAGAAAAGAGAACAAAATTATTTTAAATCCTTATTTTGCTGTTTTCTACTTTTTTTTATTTTTGAGCTACGCCACTGGCATATTTCCCATGAAATTAGTTTTTTTTGTGATGTTTAGATTAAAAAATATGTCATTTCTTAATTTTAATCATAAAATCATAATATATTTATATTAAGAATTTAAAAATTTATTTTTAATAATTGTTTTTGAAATTAATTTTAAATTGCCGCCATCTTGAATTCTAAGGGGTGGAATTTGGGGTACTGCCGGCAAAATTTTTCCCTAGGGTGTAATACGTTATCCCTAAAAGCCGTTTGCTTTCATCATAAAGTGCAGTTTTCTTTTGCTATCCGCTTCCACTAATCCATCTTCGGAAATGCCCGCCATGTATGTAAACCTGTGAGGGCGTTCGGACTTAAAATACGGAAACGCGATGCCTTCTCCAATGACGGAAGCTACGTGCTCACGTAAATAGCACACCTACCTTCAGCTGTTCGATGAAGTCCTTAGCCAACTAGATGCAAATTGTGCCCACTTTGGAGACACTTTAATGAAACTCGTGATTAGTATCACAGAAATTCGAGACTCGTAACTTAATCCCTTGAAAATTTACGACAGACGTCGCTCAGACATTAGTCATTTGTTGTGCAATTTATGGTGATGTGTAATTGGCGATTTATTGTTATAGGCGGTCATAAAGAAGTCCAGAGTCACCTGCAAGTGCCACGGCGTGTCAGGGTCGTGTTCACTCATTACCTGTTGGCAACAGTTGTCCAATTTTAGAGAAATTGGTAAGTCAATTCATGTGTTTTTAGTTCAACAACTGAATGATGGAAATGGACATATTATAGAGTTTGCCTTAATGAATTATGTATACGATACAATTAAAAATAAACAGGGCAAACAGATATTCTGGCAATGTATTTATGAGCAACGGTGTTTGTGTTGAGATATCTGAAAATTTGGTGGAAAATCGTACAACAATACAGGCAACCAATAGGTAATTTGTATTCTGATCGCATTCGTAGCAACTGGGCTAGCAACTAATAATTTCCTATTTCAATTGGACTAGGAGAGTGCAGTTCGACTCTCGTAGCAAAAATAAACAATTTTCGGTTCTCTCAGAGTCTAAATTCACTCGAATTACCGTGGCCGCGCTAATTTTAAATATTGATAAATGTGAATTTCTTAAAACTCAAATAAAATTGGTATACGAAATAAATGCTAGAGAAATAAATGTCGATAAGGAACAATTTAAAAATATCCAAATACGTAAAATATCAAAAATTTAAGATGTTTATTGGCAGTAATAAATTATTATAAAAAGTGTATACCTAATGTATAGAACAAGTACTTAATAAAGCTGTAAAATGGAAGTGCGATAAAGCGATAGTGGAAGTTTCAATAACATTAAAGTCAACCAGATTTTAAAAAAAAATTCATATTACGAACAGATACGTCAGCTTTTGCTATAGGAGACAATTGTAAGGTACAATTTTGTTATCTTCTATTGTCAATGAGACCTGTTTAACAACAATTAGCAAGACTACTATAATTCGAGTGAATTTAAGCCCTGAACAAGGAGTGTTTAGTTGCACTACGATAGTCGAATTAAACGTTTCTAGCCCAATTTAAATGAAAGTCTCAAGTAAATGGTATGCTACGCGAACAAAATCTACAAAGAATTACATTTATTTTTAAACATAGAATATTTTATCGAATACAAAAATATAATTTAATGGCGCCCAACGTGGGGCATCGCTGACTCATTTAAGTTATGAGAATTGAAAAAACTACTGTAATTTAGCCTGTTTATTCTGAGTATAAATTGCAATCTGAATCAGTTGATTTTGATTGGCAAGTTTAACTAAATTTAGCTTTAAAGCTCTTCCCCTAAGGTAGTCGAATTAAACATTTTGTGTTTTGTTGTTATCTTGCGTTTAGCGTCATATTTTTATCAAATCTGTATATTGCTGTTTTAACGACGGACAAAATATTCATTTCATGCTAAACATATGTATTGTTGCTATTAAACTTTGCTCTTTTATTTACTTGCAAGTGAGTTTTTAAAATTATATTCCGCTGATATACTGACTATAAAAAGCTAAGTAAAAACTACAATTTACTGTATGTAATTGTTGTTGCTTTTGAAGATTTTGTAGTAGGTATTTCCACGATTATCGAGAAGAAATTATTTTCATGTCGAATTATTTTCTTACCGAATTATTTCTTAGTGTGTGGTAGGTAGCCCAACAAACGGATGTCTCCTTTAGCAGATAGATTGGGGTAGATTTCGTAGATAACACAAGCAAGATTAGGGGTTTCTCCGAAAAATGGCCTAAAAATAAAGCCCACACAATGTCAAACCACGTGATGTTGTAGCGATAAGGGTCCCCTACCGGAAATTTTAGGCAACCAGCAGGTGGCCTTACATTCAAAATACCAAATAATCCTTATTCAATCAGATGGATGCAGCAATTCACCAAATGTGCACCTGATTACTGGCGGTAAATCCGTTAGCTAAACGGTAACAAAAAGAGCCCCAACATTTTACAGCATCACTTGAATACAAGTGGCTTATACACAAAATTTCTAGCGAAAAATGTCCAAAAATGTGAGTGTTTTTATATCCCATTTAAAAGTAGAACCAAGCAATGCAAAATTCAACTTAAAGATGAAGAAATTTCAATTTACGTTATCGAAAATGTGAAAAAGGCCAGAATATGTGCATAGTAGCAATTTCGGCTGTACATCAGTAAACCCCTAGCAACTAAATTTTCTTTAAGGGCCTACTACATTATAACGTATACTATGCCATCGTCAGCTTTGATATTTTAACTTTGGCATTGAAATTTTCTTTAAGGGCCTACTACAGTATAAAGTATACTATGTCATCGTCAGCTTTCATATTTTAACTTTGGTATTGAAACAGAAGATACTAGCTTTCTCGTTATTCTATGTGGGACTAATCTTCATCTCTTCTTCCTTCTTTATTTAGACTAAGGTTGATTTTTTAATTCGTAATAAGATAAATCAAATAAATACGTTCTTGTATGCTAACGGTTTTGTATCAGAAAGTTACTAAAAGCCATGACCTTTACATACGAAATCCTAAGTGTTGTTTAACATACAGGAAAAGCCATTTTTTTATTAGATGAAGTCGCAAGAGTCAGAAAACGTCACTTTATAAAATCGCTTTTGCTAATTTTAAGTCTTTGGTTACCCACATAGCGCTCAAAATTTTTCCAAAAATTATTAGTGCTATTTTATAACAAAACTATTGATCTGAGGCAAAAATCTTACAGGAGCTTTAGACGATGTTACCATATATCTATCTCTAGAAGCCACCCGCTCGACCGACGGCTTGGCCATCTTTGTTCATTCTTTTTTGTATGTTCATGTTCATGCTCTCTCCAGTGACTTCGTTTCTGGTCTTTTCCATTCTTGACTTCTTACAATTTCTTCTTAGGCAATCCGTTTCAGTGACCAGTAGTTTTCGCCTATTTGATTGACTTAGATCCCACACTTCCGTACCGTACACTACTACACGCTGAACAATTACCTTATAAATGCACTTGTTTGTTTATTAGCAGTAATAAATTATTATAAGAAGTTTATACCTAATACTGCGTGAGTACTAAAAACTGGGGAAAGAGCGGGAAATTTTAAAATAAATCCTAGTAATATTTTGCTTTTATATTTCTCACAGGTGTATCACCCCAACTTTCTGTTTACATGTCATTGGTGGCACTGTAAGTCTATGTCAAATTCTAGGTTAGTAGGTTAGTTTTTGCGTCAGTTTGAATTTGTCATAGACTTACAGTGCATTTTGGTTACTATTTGCCGATTTAGTTAATGCATAGCATTTTGTACTGTAGAGTTTGGTTCAGTAAAATGCACACGTTTGTGGAAAACAATAACTTTCCTTTATTTATATTTAAACAAATATACACATATACACATCCGTTAGTATTACACAAATGCAAATACGAATTGTAAGTAGCCCAGTTTTCGTTACTGACTTAGCAAAATACGTACAAGCGCACGTGAGGTGATCGAACTGATCTGGGACAACTGATGTCTAAAACTAGGCTACTCGAGTTTATATAACAAGTGTTTGAATGGAAGGAGCATCGTCTATTCTTTCGGATACAATAGCATTGTCCAGTCGACCCTTCGCTCTATTGCGACAGGCGAGTTTGGGATGACTTTCGATAATAAAACAAGTCTGGTCATTGCGTGTACTCCTTACATATTCCAGAATTTACGACTGTATTGTGACCAGGGTTGGTCATTGCTGTCTGCCTGGATATTTGGGTCACCAGGATTTTTACGTAACCCTTACTTTTGTCCTGGGGTGCCTTTACGCTTGTGACATCCGTCCTGCTGTTTTTCCAATTTATACTTTGACGTTTTTGACGAGTTAGTTCGCATTATTTGCTTGACGACACAAATCACACTTTAGAACTGCACTTAGTGTCAAGTTTGAGTAGATTTATAACTGCACTTAGTCTCAAGTTTGAGTAGATTTAGAACTGCACTTAGTGTCAAGTTTGAGTAGATTTAGAACTTCACTTAGTGTCAAGTTTGAGTTTATGACTATCCCTTGCACGACCGGCGTTTTTAAGTCAATTATCTTGGTACGTTACACGACTCCCTTGGCAGTGGTTTAGTTCACGAGATTATGCAAACCGGAAGTAATCCGGAAAATTTACTCGCCGCTCACTTCTGGTGGTTGTAGCTTGATTGAATGTTCCGGCGTCAGTATGCGTCGCGGTGCTGGTTACGGGTTGCTCTTGTTCAGCTTCAGCTGCAAGGTAGGCGGGTTTTAGCCTGTCGATTGATATCGTCGCCGGCTTGCCACGGATTTCGACGCTGAAGGTTTTTGCTGTTCTGGAGATAACCGGGAATAGGCCATTGAAAGCAGCTTGCAGCGGCTTGCGCGTGGCATCGTTTCTCACGAACACATGTGTGGAGGTTGCGAGATCTTTGAATATGAATGTTTTGCGCTGGCCATGATGCTGAGCTACAGTCGGGCGTACCTCGTTAAAATGCTCTCTGAGCTGGGTTATGAAGTCGGCTGCATGTACATCTTTCGTGGCAGTGAAGAATTCTCCAGGTATGCGGATGTTTTCGCCGTAGACCATCTCGGCTGAGATGGCGTTGAGATCTTCCTTGATAACTGTGCGGATGCCCAGGAGAACTGCTGGCAGGTGTTCTGCCCACCTGGTATCTGTGTGGCATTCAATTGCGGCTTTTAGCTGACGGTGAAAACGTTCAATCATGCCGTTAGCTGCTGGATAGTATGCCGTAGTTTGCAGGTGTTGTGATCCCAAGAGGTTGACTAATTCCTTGAATAGGTTGGAGGTAAATTGCCGGCCGCGGTCTGTCGTGATCCACAGAGGCACACCAAACCTAGCTATCCAGTTGCTGAAGAAGGCTCTAACCACGGTTTCAGCAGTGATGTCAGGAATTGGGATGGCTTCAGGCCATCTGGAGTATCGGTCGATGCACGTCAGGCAGTATGCATTGCCTAGCGATGAAGGAAGTGGCCTAACCAGGTACAGATGCATGTGCTAGAACCTGGAGGAGGGCGTGGTGAAGTTCCCCATCGGTGCTGCTACATGCCTGGTGATCTTCGAGCGCTGACATGGGACGCACGTCTTGCTCCAGTGGCTGCAGTCTTTGCGTATGAAGGGTCATACAAACCTGGAGGAGACGAACTGCGTCGTGTCTCGAATTCCGGGATGAGAGAGGTTGTGGAGGGCGTCAAACACCGGGCGTTGGAACTGCTTCGTGACCAAAAGGGCAGTGTCCCCGTAGTCGAATCGCAGTAGACATCCGCATCCTGATCCGGGAAGTAGACCTTCTTCAAGGCTAACACGGCCTCAGGGTGGAGGAATGTCTTCAGCTCGGCATTCGATTCTTGGGCTTTTTCCAGCGCTTTGTAATTAATTGGGCTGCCTGGAAGAGCTGCTGTACAACCTGCAACAGACACACGTGATAAGGTATCCGCGGGAATGTTGTCGCTTCCAGCGACATGACGAATATCCGTCCTAAACTGCCCAATAAAGTCCAGGTGACGGAATTATCTGGGCGAGGCGCGTTCTGATCGCGAACGCTTTGTTCGCATATGTCGCACTGACGTTTATAGATTTAGAACTGCACTTAGTGTCAAGTTTGAGTAGATTTAGAACTGCACTTAGTGTCAAGTTTTAGTTTATGACCATCCCTTGCAGGACAGGCGTTTTTAAGTCAATTACCTTGTTACGCTACACCATCAATGACATGTAACCAGAAAGTTGGGGTGATACACCTGTCAGAAACATAAAAGCAAAAAATGACTAGGATTTAATTCAAAATTTCCCCATTTCTTAGTTCTCAAGATATATATAGAACTATACTTGTAGAACTTAATGAAGGTGTAAATGGAAGTGGGATAAAGATATAGAGGAAGTTTCAATTACATTAAAGAAAATGCTTATAACAATACTAAAATATGCCATGCAAATTAAAAAAAACATATTACGAACAGATGCGTCAGCTGTTGTTATTGGAACGGAGTTATTACAATACGATTGTGAGGTATAATTTTGTTTTCTTCTATTGTCAATGAGCAAGACCACTATAATTCGAGTGCATTTAAACCCTGAGCAAAACGACGAATTTAACTTTCCTATCCCAATTTAAATAAGAGTCTCAAATAAATGGTATGCTACGCAAACAAAGTCTACGAAGAATTAAATTTATTTTTAAACAGAACATTTTATTGAACTCAACAACGCGTAACAATCGTATTTAATGGCGCCCAACGTGGCGCATTAATGTGATTTGATTATTTGTAGCCACCGAATAATCCCTGACTGATTTACGTTATGATAATTGATTTTTTAGTAGATGAAGTCGCAAGAGTCAAAAATAGTTACTTTATAAAATCACGTTAGCTAATTTTAAGTCTTTGGTTACCCACCTGTTTTTAAATGCATAGTGCTCAAAATTTTTCCTTAAATTATTAGTACTATTTTATAACAAAACTATTGATCTGAGGCAAAAATTTTAGAGGAATTTTAGATTTCCGATGTTACCATGTATCTCTAGAAGTTACACGCTCGACCGACCGCTAGCCATGTATTTTCATTCTTTTTGTATGTCCAAACCGATTCGGTTATTCCTATTCTATTTCGTCTATGATAAGGCTGTCCATGTCCATGCTTCCTCCAGCGACTTCGTTTCTGATCCTTTCCATTCTTGAATTCTTGCAATTTCTTCTTAGGCAATCCGTTTCAGTGACCAGTAGTTTTCGCCTATTTGATTGACTTAGATTCCACACTTCAGTACACTACACGCTACTACACCTTATAAATACGCTTGTTTGTTTATTTTCTTATATTCTTAACCATAGAAGAAAGTTCAATGCTCCTATGGCTTTCCGGTCTTTGTTTATTCTTTCATTAACCTAGTCATCACCTTGCTTATTGAATATACCAATTCTCCAAATACTGCTGGTTTTGTACTCCTCTTATTAGACTAAGTGTAAATTGTTGTACTCGTAACCTACTTCCAAGAGTACTTACTTTTGTTTTAGTTCATTGTAGGTTCTGCTTGAGTTTTCGAATCTTATCGCACAGATATTTTTCGTCTTCCACTCTGAGTCCCATATTTTGATATTTTCCTGTCCAACCAAACATACTATTTTACATGAAAAAAACAAAGATCAGTAGTGATACCTAATGGTGGTGAAAATGTTAAAAATAGGCGTTTCACATTGAAGTTTTAGCTATCGTCGTCTTTGGGTATATTTGTTGGGTGAGGATTTGGGCGAAAAAAGTTATACTTCAGGAAAGTGGATTTGATTCAGGATCAGATGTGTTTTTCTTGGGAATTAACTTTAGAAAGGCATAATTTTTGCTATATTTCTGAGATGGAATCGCACTGTAAGCAATTTAAAGTTTTTTTTTTCAAATAAATATTTCTGTATGAATTAATCGCATCATTGCCAATTCGTGTTGTATCAGAACTACGTAGGTGGTGATTAACAGCTTTCTGTCATCGACACTTGCCATTTTATATTGATGGTACTTACCTCATTTGATATGTTACTTGCGATGGCATCCAGCTACTTTCTATTTGTTGTTAGCAAATTTTTTCTTGCTTAATTGCTTTATTAAGACTGATGTTCGGCAGCACAGTAAATTATGTTGTTGGCATTAGCTATGCTTCTTAAACGATACGTTCTCGACAATATTTTATACGTATACGTCTGTAAACATTTTCTACAAGATCATGCATCCCCTATTAGCGAATACTTATTAACCGCAAGAGTAAAATGCCTATGTAAATAATGAGGCAGTAAAATTGAGGATCATAATAATAGTAAATAAATGAGTAAATATTAGTATGCGCTATGCTCACGTCAGTAAGAAATACAAGGTAAGTTCTAACTTTTTAAAGATGGCGTGTTTATGTATATGAATCCATTTGAACGCGGACAGGTCATAGGTTACGTCAGGCCAACAAAGAGGTTCTACGCGCCGTCGTTATAAATAATTATCATCCTTTCCTTCCACTGTACTAAATAGGAAACGAAAAATTGGTAGTCACTTATACAAACTTATCGTCGATATTTTTTTAGAATTATGGACGCCCTTTGTCGCATAGTCACTCCAGCGTTTAGCTCGCAGCTGAAACTGTCTTAAGTCCGAATCTGAATGATTGAAACGAGGTTTTAAGTTATTGGCCATTCAAGTGCATAAACACGCGGGAAAGTCAGTTAATGCTATTTAAATGAAAAGCTTTGCCCTTTAAAGGTGTATTAATTGATTTACTAAACATTCTCTAGAGCCCACTTAAAATTTCTGGCCGTGTAGGCCGCCAGAAGTATCTTCTAATGATCTTAAATTAGTAGACACGGAGTGTTGTGCAATGGCATAATCGTTCTTTGCATGTAATTAAGTGCGAATGAAAAATGATAAGTAAACAGGCGACGAGGATGTGACCCATCAATTTAAAATTCTGATAAAAAATGCGGAATATTTACCAATTAAGTCGTCTTCGATAAGACGTATCTCGTTTTTACGAGTTCGGGAGCTTTCCAGACACCGATGTACTAAATATACCAACGTGCCATTGAAATTAAAGATTATCTAATTTTACTCGTAATGCAGTAATCAAATCACAGATTAATTGAGCCGACAATCGGCGTTTAATGGACTAGAAACTGGTTTAAGTTGCGTCATAACTAGAAAGAAAAATTACGTGAAAGAAATTGTGTTAAATTACGAAGCCAAAATGTAGAGTAATGAAAATATTAGATTTCCATAATCTTTATGGAAAAGTCTAAGTATATCATGAGCAAAAAGTAATTTCATCAGAGAAACCGAAATTTTAGAATCGTTTATATTTCTTTATGACACGTATATAAATCATTAATTACTTGAGTTGTAAAATTTAAAATTACATTATAAAAAGTATTTATAGTAATTAACGTATTTAGAAGGGTAACCCAGTTTTCACATTCGAGCATATTTTTACCACTCGAGCGAGCGCAACGAAGCGAGAGTGGTAATTTCTATGAGAAATGTTAAGACAGTAACCCCTCGAAATGAGTTCATTAGTTTATTGTTCATTGAGGCAATAATTTTGAATCAATAATAATTACTAAAAACTGCTAAATCGAAATCGAACTATCATGAATATGTGTGATGTTGCTATAGTGCATGCATGTTAAATGAGTGGATGCATGTTAAATGTATCTTAACATTCGAGGACGCGATCATGTTAAACACTGTTTAACATTTCAATGAGCAATACAATTATCTAACATCTGATACAGTTCAAACTGTGTTACAATTGTTATACAGCAATAGTCAACAGACAAGTTGATACATATGGGTGCGTACGTGCGCAAGGGCTTTCTAGAGTCTGGAATGAAAACACTTGTAAGACGATAGAATCGTTTATTATAATGCGAGATTCACGGAAGGCTGGGCTCTAACTAATTGAACTTATTGACAGCACTGTTATTTATAGCCAAAGTGGCGAATCGCAGTCCTGTTACGGCAAGGAGTTAACCCCGTGAAAATACAGTTAGGAATCAAGTACAGTTAAACATTACAGTTAGGAATTTTTCCACTGGCCGCAACCCTTTGTCCAGGGTGATTAGCGAACTGCGAATACTACGAACAGTTGCTGTGATCGTCACGCTTTATATTTGATACATTTATCGAAAATCATTTTTTTTCAGTTTTGTTCTATACTCTACCTTTAAACTATATATAGTTCGTTACTATAGATTAATATTATTTTGTATCTTTATTTGCCGTTCTCGTCATTTTTTCCATTGTTGATAATGATTCCATTTGTTCCAGAATAATATTTAACGGTCAACCAGCTCTGAAGGGAATATAAGCAAATTCCTTAGTTTAATTTTCTTTTTCTCTTAGTGTCGAATACATCAGTTTTGATATTACTTTCGATTAGAAAATTAAGGCATAACCAACAGTAGTCTTGTGAGGTTCAGTAATCTTGATTGTGGCGGCTAGTGCTTTTCCACAGTTTGACTGACTATTACAATTTTTTGGTAAAAGTTCCAGGTATGGACTCTAATCTGCACTTTAAAAATCTACCGAACAAGTCTGTATCTTTCTTAAGAGCAATATTCAATGCTTGTTTAATGATGCATGTTTTCCAGTCGTTTGGAGGCAGTCAGTAACACTGATGATCCCTAAGCCTGACAAACCCCATTCCGATCTAGCTCATTATCAACCTAGCGGTCTACTTTGCACTATTACCAAACTTCTTATATGAGCTATTAATTTTTTATAAACAAATACTTGGAGGTTAACGACATAATTCCAAAACTACACTTCAAAAGTTTTATAATTCTCATTTTACTACCCCCTAGGCCCATTGGGACCCATGAAAATAATTGAACGATACGAAAAAGCATGCACTTCCAGCCTTTGGGGACGTGGCCCATGCATTCGATAGATTTTGGACTAATGGCCATATTCATAAAATGATATCGATCCATGTGCAAATCACCATTTCTAACCAAAAAAGACATATCTACGCCTATGGAAGTAGTGTTTACAGTGCAACTTCCAAAACCCACTTGCATAAACTTCAAAGTCTACAAATCAAAGTGTTGCGGATTATAACTAACGCAGAATGGTTTGTAACGAACTCACAATTACACAGAGAGACTGGCATCTCCATAATTCAACAGTTTGTAATGAAGGTCGCAAAATCATTTTACAATAATATTGATCAGTGTGATAGTGCAGTGTATTAAATCCTAGGTAGAAGTTCGCTACACATTGGATTAAAAAGGAAATTACCGATAGACCTCTTAAACAGTGCCACTAAGTAATTCTATCAATTATCAAACTTAATCTGACTTAACACATATGAACTAGGCGCATGTATATAAACTAAAGTAGTAATGTCCCATAAGCAATAATCAGTGAATATTAGTGAGTAATGATATGTACAGACTGTCTCACATCGATTGCGGCATACTTCACTAGTGTGTTTTACGGTCAAAGATAAGTTAAAAATCCCTAATAAACGTATGTCCGAAAATGCATCGTTTACAAGATCCAGGGTGTCCAATAACAAAAACTATTCTATGGATTTTCTTCTAATTTTCGTATCAATATGGGTGCAGGAATGGAAAATACTATGCTAGATACATAGTATTGGCGGTGATGGCACGGAAAATAGCATAGTATCTCCGCAACCACGGACTTCCAGACCCACGTTGATAGGATTTTTCTGATAATTTTAATAGCTCATTTCTAGAATTTGAAGAAAATCCATAAAATAATTTTGTATTTGAATTTTCTCTATCTTGGAAACGATGCATTTATTTTCGAGCATATGTCTATTGAGACCTTTTAATTTATTTTTGGTGTATGGTGCAATTGATGTGAGACACCTTGTATACATATGTACAAAATTTGTCCAATCATCAACTTTGATATGAATAGCACTCTGTCTTGAAATGGAAATAAAATATCTCTTTCCAGCTTTAGAGAAGTAGGTCGCAACACTTACAATACACTCACGTTAACAATAAATACAATAAAATCCGTCTAACAAAATATACACCGATAGACAAGGACGTAGCCAGGGTCCCAGTTAGAGGTGGGCAAAAATGTATATTCACAGTTAAATATGAGTATTATTATACTATTTTTTACAAATTGTAGAAAATTATAAGTTATATTAACATCAGTTTTCGCGAATTTTCTGCAATTTTTTCAAGACTTCATCTTCTA
Organism: Agriotes lineatus; assembly: GCA_940337035.1. Classification (NCBI taxonomy): domain Eukaryota; kingdom Metazoa; phylum Arthropoda; class Insecta; order Coleoptera; family Elateridae; genus Agriotes; species Agriotes lineatus. The sequence goes on along the minus strand of CALNHX010003741.1, from coordinate 86,655 downwards.
GTTTCTCTTCTTTTTCCAGTATCTTTTTTTCAGTTTAAACTGGGCCCACATAGTCTACTAAAACGGTATTCTGATATTGTTGATTGCAACAGTATTTTCATTCTACACAATGTACCTACTAATAGTACATTATTAAGGAAGAGAAAACCATGGTTTTCCTAAAGTATTAGTTTTAAGCCTAAGGGCAATGTCTACTGGCTACAAATACACTGTGGTGTCGCCAATTCGTCTAAAGACTGACAATCCTTTTAGTCAAAATACAATTGTACACGAAGACTAAAGCTACTGTTGCGAGATTATTAAGAACACTTACGTACAAATAATTGTATTTATTTTTTGCCGTTTACAGAACAACTTAAGTCTTATACAGTTCCTATTAACTAGTAAATTCTCAGTTCAGTTTCACCAAGAAGACTCGGTAGGCGTTCTCAAAATTTCTAAGAAATCTATCAGAGCAGCTCTTAATTACGGTCTTCTAAGTTACATACATGAACGTGACAATGCATAATCGCTCCATACTGCTATGTATTCTTGAAAATTGTAGGTTTTAGACGCTCAAATTTGTCAAGCGGTCGACACCTCGCAAATGATCTATAATAAGGTTTACAACTGTACTAAAGGAATTTTTTCCAACCAGCACGTATTTTTAGCCTAAGTGGCAATTCTTGCGCTTCTCATCACGTACTACTAATAATCTAGCTTCGCCCAATTTATCGGCTTACGAGGTAAACCCTGCATAAATTTATCCTTGTAATTCCGTGAGATTCAAATACTTCCATCTTCCCAGAGAAAAGCACGTTCTAAATACCGGCTTTCAGCCGCCTGTTGTAAACTTTAATATGGCAAATTTGCCTACTTTAAAAATATTTACGTTACAAATTGTTTATGGTTAACCAAAGTACAGTCTATTCGTACAACCGCGTATAGTTCATTTTCACACAAGAACGCAATGTGTAACAATCGATGGAAAATGGCGTCCTCTCATGCCGAGTACGAGTATATACTATTTTTCCATGACCGGGACACAAGAAACGAGCAATTTCATAAAGCATTACAGTCAATCAGAGTTATACTGCAATATTTAGCAGCCTTTGAATTGTGTCTATGTTGTGAATACCATGAGAACATATATTTCTTATATTGTTTTTATATTTGCTCTCTAGGTAGAAAATGCCAGTTGCAGTAATTAAGTCCTATGTTCGAATTCATGGGTAGCTGGAATTTTTTCGTAGTTCATTGGATCGGTGCCTTAGAATTATTCGCTGTTGGGATGCAATTAACGGCGCTTTTCTCAGAAGACTGGTCAATGGGAAATAGTAACCTGACTACACACGGCATATGAATTATGTACTCGAAATAGTTGGTGATGTTTTTAAAACAATTTATGAAATTTTCGAATACAAAAGTTATAGTCGATTAACAATTATGTGACTTATTCGAAAATTACAGCGTTGACTACAAACTTCAAAGCTAAAAACCGTTTACATCCCTTATATCAGTTTCGTGAGTAAATACATTTTTTATTTATTTATTTATTTAACATTTTAATGTGTATTTAACATATATACAATTTGTCTTTAACATATATATAATTTGTAACAGTTACCAAGGTGCCTAATTGACTGAACAATTGTCTGCACCTTATAGACTATATAGACTATATTAATAAACCTTAAATAAACATTTAACGCAGAGGTAATTAAAAAAAACGTATTACAATTAGTGAAAGAAAACAATTTTCCCACAAACCTGTTTAGTCAAAACTGATAAATAGTGTAAATAAACCATGCAAAAATAAATCACAATTATCAATTACTATACATTAGAATTATATAATCATTATAATTCCAATAACTTAATAAATTTTTCGTAGTTATTCTTCACATAAATTTTACATTCCACACTATACTTTTTAATATTAACAATATTTTTAATATGTGACGGTAATAAATTATAAAATTTTGGCTACAAGTAATTCACCGATCTCTGAGTAACATTATAATTACATTTGGGAAACTGCAAACGTTTCATTAAATTGTCTCTTGTACCATATTGATGGGAAATAAACAACTTGTTGAATTCGCGTTTTTTATGTGTATATACACATACTGCAAGAATGTATAACGTACGTATATTGGATAAATCGTGGTACCTGTAAAGCAATATAGTGGGATGACGTCTTTCCTTACGATAAATAATTTTTAAAATATAATTTTGCACTACGTTCAGTTGGCGAATTGTAGTTTTACCAGCACAACCCCAAACTAAAATCCCATACCTTAATAGAGATTCAACAAGAGCTTTATAAATAATGATGAGGAGAAACTCATTTAGAAAATCCCTCAGTTTATAAAATTTTAAAATGAGACCTCTAACATTATTTTTTAGTTTTTTTTATATGTTGATCCCATTTTAGATGGCAATCTACTACTATTCCAAGGTACTTAGTACTCTTAACTTCATAAATAGGAATTGCAATATCAGGTATTTGTATGCTATCAAAATCAGGTCTATTAGCTGCTGTTTGTGAGAATGCTATGTAATTCGTTTTGGTCATATTAAGATGCAGTTCGCGTACATCTAGCCATTTTTTAACTGTGTAAAATCCGCTAATTACTTCATTTTTGGAACTTCCCAGGAATTTCCATCAAAAATAAGTACCGTGTCATCCGCATAAGATATTGAAGAAAAATTTGACTTTAAATTAAGTAAAGGGTTAAGGTAGGCTATAAATAAAATTGGACCAAGGACCGTACCCTGTGGTACCCCCAGCTTTATTTTTAATGGATTACTAAGAGTGCCATTTAAACGTAAATATTGGTTTCTGTCCGTTAGGTAGCTAGCAAAAACTTGCAACACATGCCCCCTAACACCATAGCTGGAAAGTGTTTCAAGTAATTTATCATGTGGAACCGTGTCAAAGGCCTTTGCTAGGTCCAAAAAGACTGCGATAAATTTTTTTTTATTATTTAAATTGACCATTATCTGCTGTATCACCTTATGTAAAGCATCACAGGTACCAAGTCCTTGTTGAAAGGCAAATTGACAGGAATTCAAGATATTGTTTTCCTCGAGATAGTTTAACAATCGATCTTTGAGGCATTTTTCGAAAATTTTTGCAAAATTATTAATTAAACTAATCGGTCTGTAATTTGAAATGTTTGTTGAGTCTCCCGCTTTATGTACAGGGTTAACAATACTGGTTTTAAATTGCGAGGGCACGTGCTCAGTTCACAAAGATAATGTTAATTATGTGTGTAAGAGGTGCTAATATGGATTTATGTACAAGTTTGTTGCTGTCGCATGTAATGCCATCAATTCCCGGAGAAGAGTTTTGCTTTAAAGAATTTATTTGTTTTATAATTTCATTTCCATCAACAGGTTTTAAAAACATGCTATTTCCGGAGGTATTTATATCATCATTTGTTTGAGAACATACCTTCTCATTTTTGCTTCGCATCTGAACGCCAATATTTATAAAGGATGCATTACAAAAATTTGCCATATCTACACAATTTCCGAAAGATTCATTATTGTCATCCTTAATTAATATTTTACTAGGCACCTTGTTTTCATTAGTAGCTTCAGAAATAATTTTATAAATCTTTTTCATGTCGTTAGGGCGTTTATTAATTTCATTTTTATAATAATTACATTTGGTTGATTTTAATAGTTTGTTTAGATAATTTCTATAGCTTTTATACTCAATTTCAAGCTGTGTGGAGTAGCTACGTGACAGTTTATATTTCAGTTTGTCTCTAGTTTTAATGGATTTTACCAAGCCATTCGTAATCCAAGGCTTTCATTTTTTGAACTTATTATTGTATGTTTTTATGGTTATTGATGCATTATAGATCTTCAAGTAGGTGTAGTAAAATAAATCCGTTGCTTGTTGGGAATTTTTGCTCTCCAAGACGTGCGTCCACATTTGAGACTGTATATTTTTTATAAATTTATCATTATCAAATTTTTTGATCTGGACTACATTGCCATGAGTTTTGTTAATATTATTTTCAGTCTCAGTAGAACACTTCTTGGACAAAGCAATATTTAACATAATTGGGAAATGATCGGTCATGTCACATTTTAAGATGAAAGTATCATAAATCAAATTAGTAGTGACCTACATGAGGTGCAATACACTTCCATTAAAGTATTTTGTTATTTAGATTATGTTTTAATTATATTAGCCTTGAATCAGCGACAACGTCATAACTTATGCTACACATACAATATCGAGTGATCAAATACATTTCAGCTCTAATTATCCATGGCATTTTTAGTAATGGTTTGATTAATCCAAACCAACAAATGCATGTAGTTGTGGGTTAATCACAGATATACCCTCGATTTGCAACGCCTGCTTTAATCGGAAATGTATTTAATCACACGTTATACACTGATATTAAAATCTCCTAAAATACCATAAAATCCATGACCAAACTCCTTGGTCTGCAGACCTAGGCAAATAATCGAAATTATTCAGGAATTTATGGAATTAAAATAAGATACTGAGACAGATATTAACAGTATTTACGCCAATACAATTATAGGAGAATCTGCGACAGATCTGCGCTGACTCAAATATTTACTACACGTCATTTACTATGGGAATTTAATGTACAAAATTCATTGACTTCGAAGTATCAACAGAAATAGCATTGATAACATTATAGAGAAGCATAGAGAACTCAAAGCTGCAGTTAAAATACAGAACCAATTAACACCTATTTTTAAAACATCAGATGAAGTAAGAGAAGAGGATGGGCTTGTACCTTCAACCTAATTTTTTTTTAAATAATTAGGGATATCACAGAAAACACCAAAATCGCAATTATTATCAACAAATCACTCCAAGCAATCGCATATGTAGACGACATCAACCTAAATCAGAAAAAACAACTGAAGACATGCCGGGTGGCCGGTTCCAAAACCGAACATAGCAAGTTTTCAATGTTTAATAAACAAATGATATGTCTAACGTAATTGATGTCTAAGGACTTGCAGCCTACCATTTTTTTTGTCTTGTAATATACCATGCTTTCACTATGTTCGGTTTTGAAACCGGTCACCCGGTATACAAGAATATAGAAATACAAACTGAAAAGACCATATTACGCATCCATGAGTTCAAAACAAAATTACTATATGTGAAACCAATAAGAAGATGGGGCAGAAATTCACAACCGATGATAATAACTTTGAAATGTGCTAGCAATTTAAATATTTACTAAACTCTTCCTCGTCGACCTTTCGTAGCGATCATGGTGCCATAATGAATCTCCATCAAACTCTGATTGTACTATGGTTCTCCATGTGTTGCTGTCATGAGAATGCTTGATCTCATGCATTGTGTTAAAGATGTGTTTGTTGTTCTTGTAATTCTGTCGGTGTATCATGTAAGTGATCTTTGTCACCCCTGGACCATTGTACTTTCTCAGCCCGTTTTCAGCCCGTTTTTTTTACAGCGTGCTCGAAATATTTTAGTATTCGATACTCCATTGTCGTACTCAGGCGGTCTTTGACTTTCATGGAATTCTAAGCATTCTTCTCCAAAATGTTATCTCAAAGCTATCAATTCTCCAGATGTCGATTTTCTTTACTGTCCATAATTCTGAGGCATATATAAAGATAGTGGACACAAGCCCGCCGATTTTTCCATTCCTCTCTTGATTTCTCCTGTATTTCCACTTGTATTTTTATCAGCGGTGTAACTAGGTAAACAAATCTTTCCACTACTTCTATATTACTAATTTGGGTTACATCTCTCTGATATTATTTGGTCTATCTATACTTAATCATTATTTTTGTCTTGCCCCTGTTAAGTTGTAATCCTGCCTCGTTGCTGGCTGTCTTTACCCTGTTAACCAAATCAGTTATCTCTTATGTAGTTGCGGCAAGGAGTGTCATCGGCATATCGTAAATTACAAAGCTTTCTGCCACCTATTGTAATGCTGCCTTGTCATTTATCTGTGGCTTTTATCATTATCCACGCAGTATAGATATTAAATAGACTCAGAATACGTCTTTGCCGTCCTCCCTTTTCTATGCTGAAGAAGTCTGACAAGTTGTATTGCCTCTGATTTTGGGCTTACTGTTTTCATACAAATTTTTAGTTAACATAATCAGATTTTATGGTGTTTCCATTTCGGTTAGTATCATTCACGTTCTTTGCCATTGCACACTGCCGAAGACAAAGGCTTCGCTATAATCTAAGAAGTAAAAATATGCTCTCTTTTCTACGATTTGGGGCATATTCTGCTCTTTTATATTCCTTTGAGCATAACGCCTCCCTATTCTTGAGGTATTTGGGTTAGTAAATATACTTACAATCGTTCTAGCATTATTTGCAGCATTACTTTGTTACCATGTAAAATTGTTCTATAATTTTCACAGCGATCTTTAGATCCGCTCCGTGAAAGGATACATATTATATTGCACTTCTCCAATCATGTTGCCACTTATAAGACTGCCAAATTTGTTGGTAGATTGTGAAGATCATTGTCGTTCTCTTTTCACCAAGCGACGTAATCATTGCTATCACGATGTTATCCTCTTCAGAGGCTTTATAAGGTTTCATTTTTACTAGGGCAACAGCCACCTCCTGTGTGGTAATGCCAGATCCTAGCGAAAATGAAATTAAACAATGACAACAGCAGCGAATAGAATATATTTCTCTACACGGGTGACAAAAGTGAAAGTACCTATGTATACAAAACTATGATGCGACTGGTTGTAGCATATAGATGTCAAACTTCGACACTAACTAAAAATACAGAAGAAATACTCTTCCCTTTCGAAAGAGGAATGCTACGAAGGATATATGGAAGAAGATATAACTTTGAACTAACGTAATTATAGAAAGAAAGAGAAGTGGTAGAATTTGGAAAAATACAAAGAGTAAAGTGGGCAACGCACATTGAAAGGGTGAGTTCCTTTCAAGTATCCAAAACAATACTTCAGAACAGATGATATGAAAAAGTACAAGGGGACGACCAATGCAAATATGAATAACAATGTGAAAGATGATAAAATTTTAATACTGGAAGGCCGTAGCACGACACAGGAAAGAGCGGAGGAGAAAGATCTGTGTTTTAATATTAAACTAGCTTAAACCCCGCGGCATATGCCGCATTTAAAATGTAGGACGAATTTAATAACTTTTGTTGCACTAAAGAAAGTTTTAAAAGCACGCTAGAGATTGGCAGTAAGGAAAAGTTCCAAAAAATATATTTTCAAATGGAAAGTCTCTGTAAAGGAAACGCTTGCCCCTGGAAGGCGTCCTAATTAATATGACCCTGTTGGGACGCAGTCAAAAACAAATCCGGAAAGAATTAATGCTCTTGTGACTTATGAGATTATATGTGAGAATTATTTGCTCCACCGAAATAATTTTCAGCTGCCTGCAATCTGTGTTTCTTTTCAGGTTTAAGCCGTTGAGCGCCATAAAAATATAAATGCGGGAACTCAAGTCTCCAGTTACGCCGTTACTGATATTGTTAAATAACTCGATTAATTATTATTTCTTTGGCATTTTAAACTGGCATTATTATTATTATCTATATAATAGCAACCATAAGTAACTGTTTATAATGTTTATATGCTAGCGAGTTAATTTTCTTCTTAAATCGCTAGTGAATTAATAGTAGATTGCTCTACAAGTTAAGAAAAGTGAGAGTTTTCCAGCAAATGTAAAAGTTTTACGTGAGCATGGAATTTTCCAATGTGTTAAACATGCAATTTTTCCGTGTAGTTGACAAAAATATCTTTTTAAATAATTTTGGTCAAAGTATGCTGGTAGAAAAGGGATGTTCATTAATACGACCGCCTAGTGTAGATAAAAATATAAGAAGCTCAAAAGCTGATGTGTTAAAAACTAAATCAATAGCGAGTCTACGAATTCATATTGAACGTGTAATTCGAAGATTACGAGAATTTAAAATATTAAACCCCATTCGTGTCTCAACACAAACCTGCTTAAATACACTGATCATATGATTGTTATTGCTTGTGCATTTATAAATATGCAAACTGCTTTAATTAAATAAATTATTAGGTACCTTTAAAACATAGTTTTATTTATTAAGTATGTAATCTGTATTGTACATAGAATTTTACACATTATAATCAATGCAGTAGCTATATCATAACTCAAATGGATTAATGACAAGTAGAAGGATCACACTAAAAAATTTGAATGTTTTGGAATTTACATTTTTTAGAAAAAAAATGATTTTTCAATCAAATTTTAGAACATTTTAGAAATCAAAATTATAATAAGTGGTTTTTTCAGCCACAGAATATTTTTACATCATGTCACACACCAAAAATATTTGTTTACCTATTATATGTATTAACAGAAATAGAAAACAACGCTTTTTTGTTTATTGTAAACAAAATTAAAGCTGGTACATTCAACACTGAAACACAATTATAATAACTTGCAGTGACACTGTAAAATTTTACATTTATTACAATATATTACAATTCTAAATAGCTATTTAAGTCACAAGGAATGTAAGGACCTATTAACATTTGGGGTAGGCAAGTACAAGCCAAGACGAAGTCGCGGCTTGTTGCCTGCCGAAAATGTTAATAGGCGATACATTCCGAGTTATCTTATTATATTTTTCCCGCTGCTTATCGAAATTTTCCTAGATTTCTGAAAAAATCGTTTGGTTTGTCACCTGTCACCAGGATTAATTTTTGTGAGTCGTGTTACCTATGAGTGTCACATGTCACATAAACACTTGCAATTTAGAAACAAAACGTCTAAATCTGCATCTTGCTTTGCTAATTTTATTATCCTAAGAACTTAATAATAGTATTAAGTTCCGTTGTCAAGAAAAAGCAGCAAACAAATATAATCACCGACTTACACGTTTTGTTACTAAGGCTGTATCACTGACTTACAAGATCAGCAGCGGGAAAAATATTAAATATTACTTAAAAATAGTTACACGCTTATCCCTAACAATAAAAATTAAAAATGCAGTTATTTGTTCGCAGATGCTAATAAAATAGGAAAAATATTTTTTTTCCAAAAGTTCTCAGCTTCTAACATTGTTTGTTTAATGTAATTTGCATCATAGCCCACAGAAATAAAATTAACTTTTTGGTTTTTTTCAAAGTTAGCATCTGCAACAGCAAAAATGCAATACGATTTATTTAAAAAATGCATTTGCATTTGTATTTGAGCTCTATACTTGGCCGTAACTTTATTTTGTGATGTTATATAGTTTAACACTGCTTTGTCTGTAGAGGGGCACTTCACTTCGACAACGAAATTCTCACTCACTGCATCTGGTGAAGCTCCGAAAATAGGGTGGTTCTTTGAAAGTACAATTCCCACAGAACTTAATTTGGTCTTCATATTTTTTTCGACAATTTGTAATACCTGCTTTTCTAATCGTCTACCCCTTTCCATTGCTTTGGTATCCCTCAGTTTTGTAACTCCAATTACCTGTTGCACAAATGAGCCACATTCAGTTTTGCAATGTGCAGCATTATATAATTTCGAGGCGGTTATCCTCCCATATCGTAAACGATGCCACAAACTGTCTTCGGCTTGCATTAGGGTACAATATGCAGCTTCCTTGCACAAATCTTCATTCATGTGCTGCTTGGTGAAGGTGATGAAATCATCATATAGGGCTCCACCACTGCTAACAAATTTTAATAATAAACCGTACAAATCCAGGCAGCTATACTTGGGTTCTTTAAACAGTTTAAATATTTCGCCAGCTGCTTTGTTTTGTACTCCTAAACGCATTGCCTCCTGATAAAAGTTACCCTGATCTTCTTCAACGGGTATACCCCCAAATTCTGCCACAGTCAAAAATTTTAGCGATGTGCCCACTTTTGACAGTTGCGGGTTCTTCGCTCCTCCTATGCATCCACATAAGTACTGCTACAGCATCCACCTGTAAAAAATTTTTTTTTAAATTTTAAAACAGATTAATAACAGATTATTATTAAATTACCAGCTGATGCAGCGCAGTCCAAACATTCCACCTTCTCTACTTTACGCTGCTTTTCATTTACTTGTAACACCACATTATAGTTTTTCGCTCTCACTCGGTGTTCAGGACAAATTCTGCATTTAACGGTGCACAATTCACCCTCTGGTCGGAGCTGCACATATCCTATGGCTGAGTCACCATAACTTTCACGTCCAGCACTAACAACAAAACAACAATAATAATAGCACCAGAACTACAGAACTAATTCTATTCAACATAAATTAAAATAACTAACTTGAGTTTTAATTTCAATGCCAGATAAATATTTTAGCTTACAACTTATTGTTTACGGTAATCCTGTATTGTACGACGCCACCGATGAACTACTGTTCCTAGAGTCAGTAATCTTGGAGGGAGGGATCGCTAACATGTCAAATACCTTACACTATTGCCAGACCTTTGTTTACTTGTACAGCAATTTGGGGTCTAATTCGTTTTAGTTTGCATGTTTATCGTGGTCCTAACATCAATGTCGAATAGAGGTGTTCTAGCTCCAACTGTTTTGTGAATGAAGATAACATTTTGACACTAAACCATATCCGTGATTCTTGCAGGTGTTGCGGTTAGGGTCAAACTAAAATGTATTGAACGGTTGACGAAGCGGGGATTAATACATAATTTCCTTCGGTGTAAATGCTGTTAGGTAGATATGGCGTTTGTTTAACGATTGTTCACGATTAAAAGCAAACTCAAAATAATTTGGCGCCAAAAGCTGTTGAAGCCAAACAATAAAGGTCTGGCAACGTTTTAAGGTAATTTTAATCTAAACGATCAGCTGTTCGCGCCTCCCTCCAAGATTACTGACTCTAGGAACAGTAGTTCATCGGTGGCGTCGTACAATACAAGATTTTTAAAACTTACCTATTCTCTTTAACACCACGAATTTCACAGGCAGAAAAGCAGTCATTGTTTAATAGGATTGATAATTATGAAAATTGTGCAGTGCGAAACGCATTGATTGCCTCTGTTTTTGCCAGATAAAATTTCCATGCAAATCTTAGGTTATGTCACACAAAAGCACACACAATTAAAATGGAAAATATAATAACGAATACTCACTTTTCTACAACAGAAATGAGGGTTTCCTTCTTCGTAAACTAAAGGCCAGCTGTCAACACGACGATTTTAGCCCTGTTGCCAGATTTACACTGTACGAAATAAATTTGTAGAAACGGTTTCAAAATGTACCAGATTCGTAGAATTGTACCAGGTCTGGCAACGCTGCTAATATCAAGACCACGCCCACAATACCTAACTACGCATAGACCAGGAGTTGATGTGTTTGACCTTGGGAAGTGTTCTGCTTTATTATAGAGTTATGATTATGATGAGTGTGCAGTTCTTGGGCACTATTTTAATTTTTGAAGCAAAAGTTTAAACAAAAATTATATAGAATCAAATGTAAATTTTTAATTCATTCGTATCATTTATTTGCAGCATCCATATAAAAATTATACTACTTGTTTGGATCATGTTTGAACACGATTATTAAAAAACAAATGTAGCAAATTAGTTACAAGTTAAGAAGAAATTAGTTCTATATAAATAAATATTAGGGTAAATAAAACGCAGGGCCTTGCGACAGACAAATCATATATTTAATAAGTACAAACAATCGAAACATAACGAACAATAGTATACATATTAAGTTTAAGGCTAGTATTTAGTAACTTTAAAATCGTCGTTCGCCACATCTAGGGATTTTTGAAAACGCCTAAATATAGGCAACAAACTGAACGGCTATTGCCTCTGGCAATGGCCTGTTGTAGATTTGACCAGTGGAGATCGTTAAGCCTATAATGACAAGTTAATCTGACAGCGTACCTCATTACGAAAAGTTCGGTAAGAAAACAGAATGCAAACACATTCAACCGTAAATATAGGGCAACGGGAAGTTATAACTCAGAAAATCCCTTATGTATATTTGATTGAAAATTTTCCATAGCAACGGCGATTATTAATAATCGGAAATTTATTGAAATTTACCGGGAAATTTCCAGTTATGTCACTGGCATCAAAGCATTTAGAGACAACAAAGCTGTGAACAAACAAAAAGTCAGTAGGCCGATAATGATTGTTGCTATGGGCAACCAAAAGCGACCCCTAAACAAACTTAAATGTTAATTAACTGTAGTTTTGACAAAAAATCCTAAAATGTTAGTACTTAGATATTAGTTTTATTATTATTTTTAACAAAAATGTTTTCTTTTCTGTGCTTTTTTCATTCGTGATATTCTCTAACAAAATATAACGCGTGCATAAAAAAATTCCTATGGAAATATTTGCAAAACGTGTTCCTCAGCTACTTTTTTTAACAAAAGCATTCCTGCATGCCTTCAAGAAATTAGCTCCAGAATATTTTTCCAAATATTTTCAGAAAATTTTCATTCATTTGGTATATTTCTACTGAAAATTGCATAATGTTTTAGAATGGTCATAATAGTTTAATAGTCTTTGTTCTACATATCATAAAAATTTAAAATGCATACAATCTGAAAACAACATATTATAGAATAATTCATTCACATAAATCAATGGCGTTATAAATTAAATATTTATGCTATTTTGAGAATTAATACTCGTATACTATTTTAGCTCTATTGCCACGTTGTAGTTAAAGAATAATTACTTATGAAAACCCAATAATGCTAGTTGAAACGTTTACAACGACAAATTAAGCTTACTAGACGTGATGCTAAAACCCAATAAACTATCAATTAACATTGAAGGTAAAAGGTCAATTAAATGACATTTATAAAAGAAATGCATGATTATACTACATTCGAATTTTTGGTTTTTTATATCGTTATTGTGATTCCTTTTTTTCTTTGTTTACTTCTTGCTGATCTTACATGTTCAAGAAGATTTTCTTTTATTTCATTATAATATTCTGCACTCACAACATTTATGTACATAAAGGTACTATTCTTATTTGATCAAGTTTTTTGTCTCGTCTAAAATTCTGAGTAATCAATATTATGGTATACTTTAATAAATATTGAACAATTTATTGAAAACTAACAAAAAATCTTCTGCGCCGTACATAAATAGATACGCTTTGGATTTAAATTCTTATTTACAGTATATGTTGGAAGTTAGCTACATGTAAAAACGTATACATATTTATTTCATTTTTAAATTCAAATTTTTAAAAATCTGAATTTCATCGTTTAAGATCATTCTAAATCCTCGTCATGACCAATCACTATAAAATTTCATGTTTTTCTTATTTTCAAAAAAATCACTGCGTAATAATACGTATTTGTGCGATAGTGTTAGGTATTTTTGGTTTTTGTTCATTGGTCTGTGTGTCTGTCTTTTTGTGTGTCTGTCTGCCTGTGAACACAATATCTCAAAAACGAAAAGAGGTATGACGTTGAAACTTTATATATAAGTTTTGTGTACTATCTAGATGCGACAGCAAGCGATTGAAGAGAATCGCATAACCTGAAGTATGTGTTTACTCTTGTGATTTTTCAGTCTTTTTCGATTTTTTCAAAAGCAACTCCAACGATTTTTTTTCAAACTCTACAATTTTAATGTGTATTGATGTGAGATAGGCGATTTTCAAGTTGAATACCTATAAAATGGGTTTATTTTGTTTTTTTTTCGTTTGTTTTTATTAACTCCTATTTTTAAAATTACAAAGAAATCATGACTACTATTTCCAAATACAGGGACAATTAAATATATGCAATAAAAGCAAGTGCTTCTTTGTTGTATGCTCACCACTTGAAATTTACATAGAAGTAATCTATAGAGATGCAATTTTTTGGCAAAACAAAATGATACCAAAACTACAGCAATTTTATACAATGGCGTTATTACCAGAACTTGTAGATCCCAGAAGCATAAGGAATCTGCCAATTCGGGAAACTTTTTTGAATAACTGACAGTTTTTAAAACATTTTACATTCCAAAGAGATTATTACTTGTTCTGATTCCTATTTTTATCTTAACATTAATTAATTAGGTACTTTTATTATTAATTTAATTAAATATATAGGTAATTGTGACAATTTATTTCTTTTTATAAATGTATGTGTTTGCATGTTAGTTAATAAAAATTATTTTTTGCATCTATCTGACTCGTACGTTTTGTTTTTACTATAACGACAATAATTTTTGTGCATATTTAAGTGCATATGTTTGCTATTTTACGTGCATATTTTCCAACTTTTAAGTGCATATTTATCCTAAGCCTGGTTATAAATAACTTAACTATTAAACTTCTTCATATTGTAACAATGAATATTTGATTTTCATGATAAATTCGAAATGTTTGTAAATAAATGGTTTGGCGTAACGAAAGCAGAGTATTTGGTGAAAAGTGAAAATTTTAAACAATTATACTGGTGTTGGTATGATATTATTTTACTTCTAAGGAAGCTATCGAGATAAAATTATCCGCAGTAAAAGATTTTAATATAAACCAAAAGTAAATCAATGTAAAATGTAACAGAACAAACCTTTACATTCGAACTGCTAAAAAACGCCTTTTACCTATTTCTCGGAAGTACTTATGCACTCAGAAGCGGCGTGAAACAAACGTCATGTATAAATCTCTCAACGCTTAGTTTATAGAAATACACTTGTTTGCTGTGTCAGTGAATTTTTAATTGTGTATCTACAGTTCTCAGTTTGTTATACCGTACCGTGTACATACACAAAAATTTAAGTTTCAATAAAATAGAACAATAATTCATAGTAAGCTAATAATCTAGCTATCTAAGCAGAAACCAGTTATTATAAAACAGGACAGATATTAGACAGTCTTATAATAATGTTTCAAACTGATATTAAAATTAATTAAATGATTTCCTGTCACTCAAATTACTTACACATATGCTTGTCTAAAAGTTCATTTTCCTATTTTCTTGTTGGCATCTTTTTATTTATCTTGCATAATTTCTAATCGTGTTTAATGCTATTTTGTTAGTCTGTAGCAATAGATTTATAATAAAATCTAAATAAATCAAAAATAAATAATTTAATTAATAAAATAGAACTTTTAATCATGACTATTAATAAATACTATCGTTGGATGAATTTTCAAGAGCAGAAAACTAAAATTGGGACCTGTTTTAAAATGTCTCAAATAGTATCAATAATATCGAATCAAGTACTAAACTGAACCTTGAAACTTTACGTTCAAAGCACGAAATCACCACCAATTCTTTGTGCCTTCATTTTAATTTAACTGAACTATCAAATCGTAGAACGTTACATTTGTTAATTTTTCTATTTAATTTAATTAATTATCGTGTTGACGCCTCTACACTTTTATCACAAATACAATTCCGACTGCCTGATTTAAGGACCAGATCTTGATTTTCATTTTTATACCCGCTTTCTAGGACTAACGTGCATTTCAAATCGCCTATTTTAGCAATGTCAAATGCGTTCAGTAAATTGGAGGTAAATATTGATATATTTTCACTCACAAGTGGTCAGTTTCGTGCTGCAATTTCCAACAGAAGTGATTTTGTACTCGGGGAAATTTTTTAATATTATATTATAATATATGGATTTAGGCGGTGCTTTCATTTTATTTTATTTTATTATTATAGGCACTGTTTCACTGTTGTGGTGTTATATTATAGTTTAGTTTAGAAGATAATCAGTTATTTTGTTTTATTTGATTTAAGTCTAAGCGACACTAATTTAATTATTAATTTGTTTATGTTTCATGTAATTGGGAATTTAGTTCCCGTTGGAAATAAATCTATTTATTATTATTCAAATAAACTGCAGTTTTACTTTTAAAATTTTAAACAAACTGTGAGTATAACCGCTCATTTATTTGATGTTATCTTAATCGGCTTACCTAGCTTAACTGTGGTGAATCATACCTTTTGCTTCCCTCATCTAATGTGGTTAGATGGGTTGCATATCTTTAGAAATAATTTTTTGAATAAGAATGTTTCAGATTGATACAAATTATAAGATTTTGGATTAAGATTAACATTCTTCAAACTTTTTGGTAGCTATCCTGATGGAAAATAACAATCTGAATGCACCGGGAGAGCAAAAATTCTGAAATTTTAATTAGTTGACCTTATATTTTCAATAATAGTTAGAAACAAATATAATAATTTCTTAAATTCTATTTAATTTTTTCAAAATTTGGGGTCTCGGGGGCATTTATAAGTATACATGTAAAATAGTCGTCATTTATTCCATCTGTAATAACAAAATTGTAATTTTGTTAGAAAGTTATTTCCATTATCGGATAAATACCGGTATACGGCAATTTACTAAATGCAAGCCTTAAGGAGGTTGGGGCAATCCTGTGCGGGACGCGACGTAAGGGGGTTGGCCTGTGGTAAATGCATATACTACGGCAGGCATTGCCAACTTCAGAAAGACAAATAAAGTATAATGTTTTTCTCATTTTTGAGTACATAGTAAAGATGAATGTATGGTTTTTAAATATTTTTTACGATTTTGTACCTGTAATAGCAATGAGAAACTATTTTTTACAGACAAAATGTAGTTTCGAATTGAATAAATTAAACGCTGAAGTTTGTCAACGTTGCCAGTCGTTTGAATGAAACTTTTGCTTGGCACTACTGCTTTTATGGCACTCTAACCTATAATACGCTGTCAACAATGAGTTGTTGCATCGGAAGAAGCTGCGTCAATCGTGCATGCTTCTAAACGCGCATAAAGCCGCGACGAAATTGTGCAAGATAGCGTGTCGCACGGAGTAGAAGGCCGGAGAATCGTTGACATTCCGGTGTTAGCCAAAAACTTGAAATGCCTTGTCTGCGACCAAATTTTGTCGTTATCGTGCATAGAAAATGAAAGCCGCCGTGGTCTGGCAAGTCTCTTCAAAATTCGATGCCATGTCTGTTTGACAGTTCGTACTGTGCCAACGATTGGTTACTCTTATTCTGACGGCTATGTTCAACGTAAAATATACCACGTTAATTCTAAAGCTATTCTTGGGGAGTAGCAAGTATTCAATTAATCCGACATACGTATTTCGCTTGCGCATGAAGCACTGAGAAAGCTGACACCCGTATTCATAGTCGTTCGCCAGCGGATCGCCGGCGACTCTCCGGAGTTTCGTTATGAATAGTATGCTGGCGGCACTGTACGTCTATGTCAAATTCGAGGTGATCAGGTTAGGTTTTCAGTCAGTTTTGACAGAAACTGACACAAAATCTAACCTGCTAACCTCGAATTTGACAAAGACGTACAGTGCCGCCAACATACTATTCATAACGAAACTCTGGCGAGTTGCCGGTGATCCGCTGGCGAACGACTATGAATACGGGCGGATTTCGCAGCGTTGCCGCATAAAAGTGACAGGCAGGCCTACCGGAGCCATTTTTAGTGCACAACGATATATTTTTCACTAATGCAACAAATTCAGCGAGTGAATCGAGTTCAAATTTTACCAGTGTCTTCGGAGAATATTGCATTTGGTTGTGCAAAGTGTTTCATCAACATTTCTTCGTTTACTTTTTTTTTTAACCGTCCCGAAAGTTTCCGCCCATAAGAGCCCATGTATTTTTAAAAAATTTTACGATTTATTTTCTCCTATTCTGACGAGACAATTTTCTTCAAATTTATAGGGGAGTTTTTAAATGCACTTTTCTACAGTATATATTTTTTTTACGATTTTCTATTCGTCAAGTACGTAACGCCCCAACCTCCTTAAGAACGGCAAGGACATTTTACCGATCGAAGACAATTGTTTGGCGGAGGAGCGAAGCGGCGACTCCAATTATTATCTGAGATCGGTAATTCCTTAACATTCGTGATATTTATGAAGTTTTTTGCAAAATAGATATGTATTTTTCTTCAAACGTCAGTAAAATGTGACATTATACCACAGAGTAATTTCTTGGTGGCCTATGTCAAATTCGAGGTTAGCAAGTTAGGTTTTACGTCAGTCTGTGTCAAAACTGACGCAAAACCTAACTTGCTAACGTCGAATTTTTACTTACCGATCTAGAATGGTAAGCATAACCTACTGATTTGGCAATAAACGCGGTAACTAAGTAAAATCGTTCTATCGTACAAAAACGTATACATCAAAATGGCGTTGAGAGCGTAAAACATACTCGCACGAAAACCGATCGATGTAGACTGGTCGAACTACGAGACCGTCAGCTATTAGCGCAAGTGCAACACAGAGCACAGCAGCGGCGCAATGAGCTGGGCGATTCGCACTCTTAACGATAAATGCGTCAGTGAGGGAAATAAATCGTACAGCAACTGATTGCTGCCTCAAAAACATAGAAAAACTGCGTAGTAGCAAAAGTAGCAAAAAAATAACCAGTGGAGTTAGTTATTTTAGTATTTATTCCAAAACACTGATTGATGTGTTGAAAATTGCAGATTTTATTTGTGTTTAAAATTACGAAAACTATAAGAGAATAAGCAACTTAAATTAAAAGAATTTACAAAAATTGATGGATTTTATGAGTATAGAATAAGAATTGTTTTTGTGAAATATGTTTCCTAACTAGCTGTGTAAGCGTTGTTCCAGAAGTTTTAATAAGTCTGGTTTCATAACAATTTGTAGGAAATACCACTGACAGGTTATGATTATGATTCTTATACGTAAATTTGTAAATCGAATAAAAGTCAAGCTGTATTATATTAAGCACAGAGGTCTCACTAAAAACTAGATTACTACTATATCTTCGATGTTTGCCCAACCTAGTTTTAAAATAAGTGTTTGACAAATTGATTCAATAAATCCAAAATACAAAATTTTAGGTTAATTGATATGTACATAATTTCTAAGCGTTTTAAACATAATAGTATACATACAAAATACCCTATATTAGCTTAGAGGTCCCATCTTTAGTGAGAGTCCATTATAATACCAAGGTACTGTAAGATACCGCAGTATTAACAATATCTTACATTAATTATAGATACACTAGAACACAAAATTAAACACGTGCGTTTGTAAAAATGGTATTTTATAATCTATTTACTTTTTGTTTGATGTCTCGCCTTGACAACCGTGAACATAGCATCACAGTAACATGATCTTAATTGTACTTAACATTATCAGCCTCTTGACTCAGCAGTCACAATTTTGACTAGTACAACCATGTTCATGAATGATCAAATTTAAAGGAACTGAACTGGGCCAATTCATATAAATTCATATCATTATTGTTATTATCTGGCCATTTTGAATTACTGCAAGGTTTTACTCAGTGAAGTTATCAATGAATAAAAAAGAAGCCAGGAAAGATGTAAAAGTAGGTACTGCCCCGGCATTCACCTCAGAGAAAATACTCTCTTGACTCAGGAAAACCACCTAAAAACCTGAATCAGAGCAGACGGCCACGGGAATTGAACCCACGACCTCCCGAATGCTAAGAAGACGTGCTAACTACTAATTCACAGAACTCGGTAAACTATTAAATAATTCAAGCACTATAGGTACCCCTAATCCTGTAAAGTTCTAATTTAGAAAGGAGAAGAGAGTGGGAAGCAGTGTCAGAAACTTTAGCTACGTCCAAGAACGCCAGCATTTCCTAGATAACAAATAGTTATTATAAAAATTGTGGGAAATTAAATTCTCTACAGGTTTCATCTAAAATAGGGCGTCCATAGACATAACTTGTCTTTTAGGCGAGACGTCACTAGGTGATCTGGAAATGATCAAACATATCGTCTGGGAATGAGGATGTAGATTACTAAATTGCTTAACGACTTTTTTCGGCGAATATTTTAAGCAAATGGATATTTGGTGTGATAGAGTAGCTCAAGTTTCCACCTCAAATTTAAAAAAAAGGGCAAACCCTGTGGTGGGCTCTAGAAAAAACCCTGACATGGATTTTTCAGATAATAGTTGTCTGTATCCTGTTGTATTTTTTGCATGAGATAAAATTATGGTAGGTAAATTTGATGCAAAACAAGCTGTAAAGCTAAACTCTACACGACAAATTGCTGGAATACAAAACCATTAGGAACACATGTATTTTTTAAATTTTTAAAAAATGTAGTCATATTATTTTCAATGAGAAAATTTGGATTTGGTCTCGAGTCACACGACCTTTGCTCAAGCAAAGCAAAAAAAGTTGAAAATGGAAATAGATAGTGTTGCCACACAGCTTTATAGCATCTATGAATTCCAAACTAGAAATATCAAAAAGAACGCGCGTCGCCAGGAAGACAAAAATATATGGCGAATAATGCAGCAATGAAAGACCTAAGGACTCGACGTAAGATGCAATCAGAGTTGCTCTCTGTAGATGAAAGCTTTTCCAGAAATAGAGAATTCCTCTGTCCAAATTTGATAAAAAAAGGAGCTTGTATGGATAAACAACTCTTAAAACTGGCCACCTTAGCTAGTAAGCGTCCCTCCCATGAGGGGATTATTGAAGTTTGGCAAATTGTTTCCAACCCTGTCAAACAATTTGACTGCAGGAAGTAATGCCCTTACTGACTCTTTTAGTGTCAGGAAATGAACCTAAATAGGAATTGGAGGAAGTGGGGCAGGCTGAGAAATAGCATGAAGAAAAAAGGAAGCCCACAATATGCAAGGAGCAGAACAAGTGTAATAACTGCCTGTCTTATTGCTACATTTTATATACTCCTTCAATATTGAGTCTGCACATTTTTAACGGACGAATATACTAAGTACCCCAAAATAAATGTCGTAAAATTTACAAGCATTTTATTTTTCAATATTTGGCTCATCAGGAAAAATCACTAATTGAATGCACGCATTTCTGTTCCCTATAGAAACACACTATGGATGTTTAGAAATAAACTCATCGAAAACAAAGTAAATTTACTCTCACCACCTATTCATCGGCGAGGACATGGAATATGCAAATGCATCGTGTGCGGCCACAAGTACGGCCGTACACAATGCCAAAGACAGTTTATCAATACAACTGTCCAAGCGGAATAATCGAATATCCCATTCAGATTTAAAGCCTCTTCTCGGCTGGACCACGCCATCGACTTATGCTAATCAACCTGCCCGGTCATTTAGAGAAAGATTGTTAAGGAGTTTTAAAATTAGTTAAGTTTAAATATGCGGCGGTACGACGAGCATGTAATTTTATTAAACTTTATACTCTTGTATTAACGTAAATCATTGGAAGCCCACGTTGCTTGTTTGCACTGTAATTATAACGCGTGCGTTTTATTGTGCGCGGCTTTTAAAAACCACCGAACAATGCCAAACTGACGCGAGTGGAGATGGATTGCGCGAAAGGTCAGAAACATTATTTGCACACACACAAACAGACATGCCAGTTTTTAGCACCTGACCTTGTTTTTGCAAATAACAGATTTAATGGGGCACGTTTGTGAAAACCCTGCAATTAAAAACAGCCTCGATTAAATTACTGCATCTCTCAAAACAAAGCTTGCATCGTGATCTAGCATTGAAGTTTCCCCCGCCTCGTAATTTCCTCGCAATTCCCCTGAATGTTCCCATTCATAAAACATTTAAATCGCTCTGAAATTACATAGCTGGCTTGGCGTCGGGCTTATAATTCAAGCATAATTATTAAAATAACAGTAATCTTTCAAAGTGGACACCTTCGTATCATTCACGAGGGCCACCCTGCGCGCCTAACAAAAGTTTACATTAAATTCCCAAGTGCTAACATTTGTTTGTAGCAATGAAATTACATGCGGTAATGAATGTTTACACACAATGGCTGTCTCGCTTGCATAATTTATGTGTTTCAAGAAGTCGGTGCTAAGTCAACTCTGTTACTTATGAATCAGAGCAGATGGGCATTAATGCGCACAATACTTTGATATGCTTCGTAGGTGACATACTAATCGCTGTATTTTTCGAGATAGGAAATGGGAAAATATTTGGAAAATTACTTCATAAGAAAAGCATTTAACGATATCTATAGTGTATAGTGTCAGTGCAACATAAAAAATAAATTTACTTGAAAATGTAGAAAGGAAGATGCGCTAAATAAAGTTTAAAAATCAAAATGATGCTGTTTTTTATTTTACAATTGCAGCATTCCACAGTCAGCGCTACTAAAATACATTAATTCTGACTTGTAACAAAACCTGAAAGTTATACAACTTATAGTACTTAGAAGAAATACAGGTTGCATAATCATCACCTAGTATTTAATTTTAAATAGAGGGCTAATTTGGAAATTTTCATATTAAAATAAAAGAGAAAAACCATTTCCTGTTTTGTAATAAACACAAATTTGGTCTTGATAGCGGCCAGCAACGAATAAGTTAGGGGTTCGTTCCCAACTTAAAGGATATATGAATTTGAGACCTCCAATCTGTAAGATTATAATTAATCTAATTCTGCATTCTATTATATTGTAATGGCAAATAGATTTAATTTATTACGCATACTAATGATAGAAAAGCAGTTACAAATTAACTGAGAGGTACATACATCGGTGTCTAGTATCTATCCTAACGAAAGTGCCTTTAATTTAGCTTTTTACTTCACCTGTAATTCGTTATTGTTCTTGAACAATAAACACAATGATTCGGTTGGATAAGGTCACACGGAGTCGCGGCGACGCCTTTTGGAATGCCTAATTTGAAGTAGACGATAATATTAGGCCAGCACTAAATATCGTTCCTCACCCCCAAACCCGCTTCATTAGTCCGGCGTGTTTCAAAATGTTTCCTGTTAACCGGGAGTTCAACTCGATAAGCAAGGCAGCAGTTCCTGGCTGCATAATATTGATTTCCCCTTGTTAGGTCAGTCCTAAACCGCTGGAAGTGTATGAAACTCTTCAGTTAAGTAACAACCAGAAATATGTCAAAATTACAAGTTTAAGTGGACATATGATATTTAATCTACCGTAAATAACTTCCTAAGAATGTAATAGGAAAATTTTGTTACCTTTTCAGTAGAAATGTTAAAACAAACCAAGTAAATAACCACAGGTTAGATTTTATAATTGTCAATTAGGGTTTATTGTTACACTGCATATATGTGTCAAATAATGGGCATTTCTTATACTTTGGAAATGTGAATTGAGTTATCCGATCAAACATTTAACCACCAGTAGTCGCGAACAGAAATAGGGTAAGAGGATATAGAGAGCTCTTTAAATGTATCTTACCTGTATGTGCAGAATTTCAGAAAAAGAAAGAAACCCCCTTTTTAATAAAACAATAATTAATTAAATAACTTAAATCATAAATTGATATAAACTCTAATTCGATATTTCAGTATAAGGTGTCATTTAGGAATTGCAATAGTAAATAAACCTTTTTCTATTAAACTCATGATTAATTAAATAACTTAACCCATAAATTACAATATTGGACATGTACTAGTATATGTTATAGAAAAATTACAATTTAATAAAGTTGTTGGCGCCTAATACTTCTTTCTTAGTGTGAACCTAAAACCCGTATGCGAAAGTGAAGTAAACAAAAATCTCACATTTATCATACCCGTATCGCAGCCGAGAATTGAGCTAGTTGGAGTTGAGTGAACCTTCTAAGGTAGGTTGCTTAAGTTGGTACACAATGTCTTAAGAAAGTAACTAGCAAGAGGCGAAATACTGTACGAACTAGAAAAGAACTAGCGAACATGAAATGGAATATTTTGGTGCGATCAGAGATTAAGAGAAGAGGAGAAAAATGCATGAAACTTGAATCTGGAAATATTCTATAATATAGGGAAGAGATGACTAGAATCGGATGGAGTTGGATTCTTAATATACAACATTCTTAAAAATAAAGTAAGGCAATTCTGAGCATCCCATAAAGTGTAATACTGGTAGTCATCGACGTTGGCAGATATATTTCTTTAAAAATTATACAAGTCTAAGTTTATGCTTCAATATCTACACAAAAAAAAATGAAGAGGTAGAATAATTCGACGAACAAGTATCAGAGGAAATAAACAACTATAAAAACTCATATACAGTATGTCCCCGGATTGAGTTTACAATAGGTATGATTGACCAAAAATTTTCGAATTGGAATTTCATATTTTGGGATTCCGCCCTGCTTGGTGTGAAACGAATTTTAAGAATATTTTCAGTTTTTGAAAAACAAGTAGGCCTTGACAAGGAAGCGAAAAATATTTTATTTTCAGGTAAACTACCCTTTTTGTTCATGATACGGCAAAATTTAATTAAGAAAAGTTGTTGATAATGATAAATTATGACCCTATACCAAATTTCAGAACGATCTGTCGACTTATAAATCACTTATTTTTTAGAAAATTTATTTTATTGTCAGGTAAGCTACCCTTTTTGTTCATGATACGGCAAAATTGTATTAAGGAAAGTTGTTTACAATGAGAAATTATGATCCTATACAAAATTTCAGAAAGATCTTGCGACTTAGATTAAACCGTTATTTTTTAGATTAAACAAATTGCATTTATTAAAAATGACGGTTTAATCTAAGTCGACAGAGCTTTCTGAAATTTGTTATAGGGCCATAATTTATTATTATAAACAACTTTTCTTAATACAATTTTTCCGTATCATGAACAAAAAGGGTAGTTTACCTGACAATAAAATACAATTTTCTAAAAACTAACAGTTTTTTATAAGTCGACAGATCGTTCTGAAATTTGGTATAGGGTCATAAATTATCATTATCAACAATTTTTCTTAATTAAATTTTGCCGTATCATGAACAAAAAGGGTAGTTTACCTGAAAATAAAATATTTTTCGCTTTCTTGTCAAGGCCTACTTGTTTTTCAAAAACTGAAAATATTCTTAAAATTCATTTCACACCAAGCAGGGCGGAATCCCAAAATATGAAATTCCAATTCCAAAATTTTTGGTCAATCATACCTATTGTAAACTCAATCCGGAGACATACTGTATAATAGCAATCGAAAACTTCGATTCCCGACTTATCAAGAAACTAGAGATAGTGAGAACCAAATTGGAAATTTTGACTACGAAACCAGAAATGAACGAGGAGAAGTTCTAAATTGTATGTAATACCACAAAATCTTTGCAATGAACACATTTCTGAATAATAAAAATGCAAAGAAAATGGACGTGGCGTGAGTAGCACCAAACAGAACATCGAAACACGAAATAGTACTACATCTTGGCGATAAAAATACATTATACAAGGTGCTATCCCTATTGGAAGCGACCATAGGCTACTTAGGGCAAAAATAGAACACACTGAAGAGAAGAAAACATACAAACAAAAAGACACAGAACCCATGAAAGTCAACAAGGATTAATCCATAAATAAATTGAAGAACTTAATGAAAGAAAACGGCGAAAAATCAAGAATTAGTCAAAAATCACGATAAATGCTAGAAGAGACACGGAAACTTTTGGCGAAAACAAAATAACACCATCGAATATAAGGAAATAAACAAAAAATACTTAAAGAAATTAAGGTAGACATTAAAAAAGACAAGAACATATAGAACGAATAATAGAAGAAAACCGCAACTGCCAAACTATGAAACTAAAAACTGATAATTAGAACATAATAACTAATAGGAACCACCAAGGAAATGAAGAAAGGAACAGTACAATATAACAGAAATTTCAGAAAAATATAAATATATGTACAGCTCCCAAAAAAGTTCCACCAAAAAACTCTAGAGAAAATCCATCAAGGATAATAAAGAACGTGAATTCAGAATAATTGTCAGAAATAACGGAGGAAGAGATAGGCAAAATTGATAGAGAAGACTGCAGCGGAGTCTTCACGGAACTGCTCAAGGAAGGTGGAAAAACTATCAATTCAATATATAAAAATTCTGTTTAATAAATGTCTACAGGAAAGGAAAGTACCAACGCAGTAGAATAATACAAGTATCACCACGTCTCTATTCAACTATCTACTATCGCAGCTAGTGTCATCACTAACAGACTGACAAATAAATTCAACCAATAGCAACGAGTCGCGCAAGCAGGTTTAGAAAAGGTTTCAGTACTTGCAACTATCTTGAAATGCGGCGAATTTGTTTACCCCTCCGTGGATACGTTAAATTTGAACAAGACGTCTTCTACGTCTTAATATTTGAATAATTACTTTCCATTTTATCCCTTCGCTAGCTCAGTGAACATGAATGAAACTCCCTTAATATCGCAGTTAGTGGCTTATGAAAGATCACTATATGTCAAAACAGGGATCTGGTTTACGCTGTAGTGTCGTCTCTGAAACTTACTTTAAACAACGTAAGTACAAGAAAAATCAATTTACTTACATTATCTATTGACTTCAAAATATATAGAAACCAAAAAAAAAAACAGATAAACACAAATCAAATAGAAGAAAACAAGTTTAAATGGTCAAGTAATCTACCTGCAAGATAGCTGGGTCTATTTGCATATACATTCAAACATATATATGAAACATCGGTCTTAGGTTCAAACTCACTATATGCCGACTAAAAATGCAAACACTTTACCAGCCACCCACACGCTTTCTAACGGGTGTTCATAAACAGTCGTCATCCCAGTTGCTTTGAAAAACAAAATGTTATGTCTTTGATTAATTCGTGCAACACAATGAAACGTCATTGAGTACTGTCATAGCGCATTTTTTCTCAATTTTAATAGACATACGTTTCTGAAGTCAAAACCTACTGGGATGACGACTGTTTATGAACACCCGTTATATATTAATATTATATTCAGTAAATCATACGTGATTCAAGAAAAGGATTCATAAAGTGACCATAGACAAAAATTGCGTATGTCGCCGCTAGGATTTGGAACATTTAAACTACTTCATATTGCATCTACGCTCTCAATTACAATTGATTCTTTTGACAGTTCCACGTTCCTAAACTACATTGCTAGCATGTGCCGTATTTGATTATCAACAGTAATATATCAAATGCATTGTGACTTGCGGATAATCCTGATCAGGGAATGCACGACTGCTTGGTGGCGATGAAAATCTGCACGACAGCGGAACTGGAGTGCATATTTTGTAGAGCAACAAGCAGAAGAGCATCCCTGGTCAGAATGATCGAAGCAGCGGAACTACGAAATATATTTTGCGTAACTATTGCATAAATCCATTAGACTACAACATTAATAAATTATTATAGTTATGTATTTTATATTAATAAATAATGATTTGCACCATGAGAAAATGTTGCATTTACCTAATTCAATTCAAAACTGATAACTATGCTACTATGTACTTTTACCACTTAATCGTTCTAGGATTGGTTTAAAATTTGAAATATGAGTTTTCTGATTGGTGCTATGACGTCATTCAACAGATGTACGAAATAGTCGGTGAAATCCATGACATAAAATATACAACATTAAAGGGTTTGTCTGAAAAGCGATTTGGAACTTGTCAAATTAATCTGACGTACGGTGATAGTTGTATTAATTTAAATTATCTACTTTCCAAATTAATAGTACACATACAGCGTATGCTGCGTATGTCTATATTTTTGTTCCTATTGGTCGTAAAAGCTTTAATTCTATTAAATAGTTGCCTCTTCGTTGGAACATTAAATTAAAATGAGACGTGTTACAGGCCTTACTATTTTTATAGATTAGTTGCCCTTGTTGTTCACATAGCTAGCTCAGTACACATGAGATTATTACTTTACCTTAAGAAAGGTCAATATCTGACAAAAACAGGAAGCTGACCTGCACTTATAGCAATCTCAGGGCTGAAAATAATTTTAAACAATACTCATAACAAAAGCCAATTTGATCACGCAACTAAATATATATATATTGTTTCTCTAAATACACATAAAACAATAAAAAAAATCAGGATTAAACTCTAAAATAAATGGCCATTCCTAAACATATCAGTTTTAGAATACGAAAAGATCATTAATGCGTAATAGCTTGGGACTAAACGCATTTTCCAAATCAAATACTAACAGAATAACTGGATCTACAATACATTTACATCAACTCTGCAGTGGTCGCGTCTCACAAACCCGATGAATACGTTATTGAGTGGGAATTTGTTAAAGGGGGTGTAAGAGGGTTGTGCGTCTTGGTACCTTTTAATTTCTAGACTTAGTTGCCTCCCGATAATCGTCATAAGCACAGTTGTTACTGTTCGTGAGTTATTTGGAAAAAAGTCTGTGAGACTTGGCGCGACCATTTACGTTTGTGAAATTGTTTTTCCTTCTTGATTTTTTTACATTAAATGTAGGTAGCTGCAATGAACTCACAAATAATTTATGTTGCAAACAACATCGGCGTTAGTATACTAAGACGTCAATGTATACAAGAATTATCTTTGATTCTAACAAATGACCAATTACATCGGCGATAACTACTTAAAAGTTTTCCCTCGGAAATCCATCTAAGAAGAGAAGAAGTAGCTAGAACCTTTTAAGACCATCCAGTAGATGACCCTAATAATCTGACAATTAAAAAACGTTGCTTCTTTGCCAAAAAATAGCAAAATAAAATTTTGTTTTGTAAAAATAAATTGTGTTTATCGCATGCAGGGTTTTTGTGCACTACTTGTGCATATCCTTGAACCAAAATGACGAAAAATAATTGTTTTGTCTAGCTCTTAGATTTAAAAACATTAAACATTAAAAACATCTTGAAATTCATCAGAGGCTGTGTTTACTATTATGAAATTAGCATGATCTAAAAAAACCTTAAAAAAATAGAAAGCAATAAATAGAATACTAGTTTTTTAATGTTAGCAGCAACTGAAATATAACTGAAAATTTTGGTAATAGGAAATAAACATCTCATATTAAAATCTATTGTCATATAAATGGTTCTTAATTTTTGGGTTTGAGAGACTTGGCGCGACCAGCCGTGTCATGAAATTGGGCGCGACCACTGCAGGGTTAAATAACATTAAAAATAGGTATACCAAAATAATTGTTTTTAATACGCGAACATTAAACGGCATCGGAACCCGTCGTCGGGATTCAATGCATAAATCCCGGCTTCGCAATTCACGTACATATTTATTTGTGTATGAAGCGCATTTCTTTATGGTCGCAAAATCTTCCTACAACCTGTAGCGAGCGCTTATCGCTCAAACTGCAAACATGTCCTGTATCAGGTTACCTTAAGCTCGACGATTGAGAATTGTTGAGTGACGCTTGTACTGGACCACGTCATCCCTTGAATGTCCCGTATAGAAATGTCCCGCGAATGCGGTGGGAAAATCACCTTGCTGTTACGAAACTTCTTGGCGGCTTCGCAATTGCGTACTTCCCCATTAAATTACGTTTACTTTAAGTGCACGGCTTACTACATGCAAACACTATAGGTAGCAAATTCTCTTTCAGCCGCTTTATTTAGCTCCCCGTAGGCAAAATTCACTGGGGTCGTTTACACACGTGCGACTTTGGGCTCAACCCGCCGGCAACTGACTACTGTTGAAGTTGTGATTATCGCTGCACATATGAAATCGATTGATTCACACACTGAAATATGCCGTTACGCTAAGTTACAATTCTTCTTCGACTGCCTATTCACTCTATTGGATGTTGGTGACCTCTAAATTTTTCTTTATCTCTTGCTGTGTTGACTAATGTCCCTATTGTTGTTAGTTCAGTCCATTATCTTTTGTTTCCTTCCTACTAGTTTCTTTCCTTCTAAAATTCATAATCTGGCTATATATGTAATATATATTAAAATAAACAAATTCAGATAAGGAGACCAACTGCCGATTTAGAGATTTTGTGACAATTTTAGTACATTATAAGTTATAAGTGTTTCTGTATGTAAAGAGTCGTATCGCCGGTGTAGCTCAGTGGTTAGAGCATTGGACTGCGGTGCGGAAGTCTGGAGTTCAAATCACAGAATCGATGCCTGGCGGGCGGCCTACTCAATCGCTTTAAATAATTGGGGACCTGCGTTCGAAAGAACAAGGGGTAATAATGCAGTTGTCTAATGCGTGATGCTCACCACATCACCACGTGTCATGAATTTGACACACGACAGCCGGGTGTGAGAGCGAGGATACGGAAGCTCTGACCTTCCACCTTGCAGGCCAAGCTCCTTGATGGGGTGTTAGTGCCTCACTATGTAAAGAGTAAATCGCATACTTCTAATATAAGAGAATACGAAAAAGCAGGACCAATGCTTAACAATTACTATCTTTAGGCGTTGTTTACTTATTCTCATATAATTTTTGTACCAAAAACTATATGAAGCAGATTACCCACTATTAAACGTAAGAAAGCAGGTAAATCATCATTCAAAAATAAATCGAAAGGCCATGTGAAATATTTTTCGATCTCAAACATTAAAGCAGTTGTTGGTTATAGAATAAACAAATGCTTAAGGATATAAATATTTTATAAGAGTTAAAATAAAACCATATGGTGTGAAAATCAATTTAGACATTACAACTCTTTCCTCTGAGACCAAAGTATTAAGTTCGGCAAAGTCTAGTTCATGTTTTAATGAAAAGTTTAGTAAAACATCTTTATTTTTAACATGGTTTTGGGCAACAATTGCGTATAATAAATGTACTTATATACACAAACTTATTTCAAGGTTGTTGCGTTTGTGCATTCTCTATCTTTATTTAAAAGAAACTTATAATCCTGTGATTTGCTACCTTTTGCTCAATATTCATTTAGTTAGACAGTTACAACATAAAGCAAGGCTTCTAAGGAATAGACATACCTGACAGCATCATAATTAAACCGTGTCCACCAATAATAAATAATAAAAACCTTTTCAAATGTATAGCAAATTCTTTGTATTTGTGTGATATAAAATACTGTAACGACCTTGCGCTTAGGCAGCTGCAAACGCGTAAGCCACCGCCGCCAGCAGACAGCCTTGGGGCCAGCTGCGGACGAATGAGTCATTGTTCCGGAGCTTCGGGAAGCAACTTGGAGCCAGCTGTAGACGTGTGACGTCAGCGACCTTGCTGACTAACACGCGAATGCCGGAATGTACGAGCGAAACCTGGAATGTTCTAGACGGAAATTAGTCGGATATATAAATACGCGCAGGAATAAGAAATCAGTTCTCATCAGTTCGAATTCGGCAGCGAAGCGTGTATATAACTCTAGTGAAATAAATAACCATATAAATCGTTAGTGTTTAAGTCATAAATAGCCAAATAAATAATTGATGTTTAATCCAGCGCATATAAATAAATAAATGTATCGTTGTTAGAAATAGTGCCTGTAGTTCATTAGTTTAAGTAAGTTGTGTTCTGCTTTGTTAATTCGTGTGTTTGTAAATAATAATAATTAATAGTTGTAAATAAATGTTCAGTACAAGAAGCGTCATATAATTTTTAAATAGCCCCAACGTAAAAACGTAACAATACTAAAAATTTATTTATATTCTTGCCCTAAAAATGTGATAACTTTTAATTCTCACAATTTAGTTGATAAAAATTTATTTAAAAATTATTTTTACAGGAGATTACCTGCGTGACAAATATGATGGGGCCACAGAAGTTCGTGTCAACAAACGGGGACGCCTGCAACTTCGAGACGCTCGGTTTCGTCTTCCCACTGCCAACGACCTTGTGTACGTGGAGGATTCCCCCAACTACTGCGTGAGGAACTTATCAGTAGGTTCCCTTGGCACCCAAGGGCGCACTTGCAACAGGACCTCGCATGATCTGGATGGCTGCAATCTGCTTTGTTGTGGTCGGGGCTACAACACCATGAAGTCGACGTTGAAAGAACGGTGTCAGTGTAAATTCAAATGGTGCTGCCAAGTTGAATGCAAAACTTGCATAAAGTCTGTTGAAATGCATACGTGTAAATGATACTCTGGTCACTTTGTGCAACTGACTTTCTGGATGTATTTGCTCTCTATTGCACAAAACATGACGAATTCTGAGCTCCATAAAGCAGGTCAGGAATTAATTGTGTCAATAGCAGTAGTGAATTCATTACATTATTGGAAAAACTTGAAAATGCAATGAAGTGCATTGGAATAAACGTGCAAGAAAATGGAGTGAAAAGTGATTTTAACGATTAATACTAAGTTCAATAATTTTAAACTGTAATTGGTAACAGTTTTATAAGATATTTTTACAGTTTAATGTAAACTAATTTATTGTCTGACTGTATAATAATTAATTTTAAGATTTATAAAATCATGTATCTTACTGAATCTGTTAGCTTACAAAACCTCACTATTAAAAAAAAATTAAAAATGTATTTAGAGATCTTTGAAAAGTCTTCAAGTAAATACCAAAAGAGTATTAATTATTCTAGCATTATATAGATATGCTTTGAAAATTACAGATATATTGTTTCCATTAAATTAATTTACACAAAGTTCATAAAAATTATAAATATAAAACTACACTACACTTACTACATTTAAATTAACGAACCCAAACACAACTAAATTTAATCACGCCTGTTTTATTTTATATTCAGATTTAAATTTACTATACATATTACAATTTTAGGGACTATTTTTAAAGACGCAATGAAAATGAACAATACCTTAAGAATAGTCCAAACGCCGCTTTCCAATTACATTAATTTGTGCTATTTTAAAAAATGTCTTGGGGCATGGAAAGCCTAAACTTAGTACCTAAAGTACGTTTTTTTTTTCTATAATAACTGTCAAAGTGTTACAATGTTGGTAGATATGTGATTAAAACGCTAGGAAATTTTTATACCTCGTATTGGTAGTTTTCAAAATTATGGTTATGTGTCAATTTTGAATGTCAAAATTTATCATTCTTTCAATTTGTCGTTTAATTAAAATTACCTTTAATTTTGCAAACGTTCATTATGTTTATTTTCAAATATAGTAAGTTTAATAATTAATAAATTTGCAATATTTTACTATGCTGTTTGTTTTACCCACTATTATGACATATCTGTCAAAATGACAAATCATTTTTTTAGTGGAAGAAAAGAACTAAAAATCTATGTACCAACATTATTAAAACTAGGGACCCTGCAGGAATGCAACTTATCCCCTAGAAAGTTGACCTTGAAAATTATTATAGAAAAAAAATTTACTTTACTATAAAACACTTGGTATGAGAAAACCACAATAAAGTTGTTTGTGTAATTTTACGGATACAGTATCATCTCCAAAACTCATCAATTGATATTCTATATTATAAAAATGATTCTGTTTGCTTTTATGCATTATTTGTTGCCTGTTAATCTTAGAAATTGAATTTTTATGGTTTATATTTGACCCTGCTACAGAATGTCAAGAATTATTTCCCCACTGTATTTGATATAGGATTTATTTCATTACCTGACGAAGCAGTACTACAAGACAGCATGTAGACATAGAACTGTTATTTGAAAATATATCCAATTTTACTAATTTATATTAATCTGGCAGATTCCTAAGCGACAGAAATCTGCTCTGTGTTACTAAAAATTTACCATGCGAAAATTTTAGAACCAACGTCTATTAGGTGCAACCCACTACCATGATTATCACAAGCAAGTTATTTCGAAAAGCCTTCAGTTTAATTGTATACTTGCAACATACCTACTCATATACGTATGAATTTTTTGTTACATAAAATCAAACTAGACTTAGGTATACGTTTAAGCCTTGTATTAACTGAAGCTCACATTGTCAAATTAGAATGTTATCAGGACTGACTATTTTATGATCGCGTGAGAAATGCATTCTTTCATAAGCTGCTGTTTGTGTATCGTTCAATCTGTGTGTTACTAATTAAGTTGTTAGCAGTATCCATATACGAAGGCACCTTTTCCTCGTTAGCTTTTGATAATTGTAAGTTACATTACTCAATTTATTCATGTTTCACTGCCATTAGACATAGGTAGTTTAAATAAATTATTTATTACATGATTTATTTATTTTAAATTTAAGGTTTGTTTTGTCTGGGTTATTTTAAGGTGATTTTTAAAGTATCCATCAAAGTATTACAAGATATTTAACTAAGTACAAATGCTTGAGTATTGATTTAGTTTTTACTTATTGACAATTTTTGTCAGACTTAATGTAAATAAGAATTTGTAGATTGTAATTGTCGATTTAAGTGTGTAATTATTTATACTTCAGAGATTATGTTTCATTTTTTACAATAAATTTTTATCAACATTTCTCACAACTTTTTCATAAGGTGAAGATAATCTTCTTCATCTAATTGATCCATTCTGGGTATAAAGCAAAGAACTCCTTTGTTTTCGTTACTCATAGTGTGGCTTCTAAACCACAGAAGTCTGATTCATTTTCTTCTTTTATGCAAATGTCCTAAATATAAATGATTTTTTTCTTCACAAATTAATTTTGTAGAATATACCAGCAATAAAGTCATACCGCTTTCTGCAGTATCTTCTAATGTTGTTGCTTCGTCCATGCTCATTTCAGATCATGCTCTAGTAATTACCCACAGAGAGTTAGTTTCAAGTGTTTAGTTAACTGTTTTAGTGGAGTAGATCTGGAGAAAAAAAACCGAAAAACGAACTCTCTCTGTTCGAAAATTTTTGTTTGTGATTTTATAGAGTCGGGGTCCCTCTTTTAG
Organism: Agriotes lineatus; assembly: GCA_940337035.1. NCBI lineage: Eukaryota > Metazoa > Arthropoda > Insecta > Coleoptera > Elateridae > Agriotes > Agriotes lineatus. Next base: position 52,272 of record CALNHX010003741.1, on the reverse strand, counting down.
ATGATCACTATGGGAAGACTACCGGAGGTGTGAAGGGGGGGAAAATTGCCGTTCAAAGATATGGGAAAGCGGGTTTTTCGCCAATAACTCGCTGAGTTTTATCCCGATCGGAACGGTTTGTATAAGATGAAATAAAGGGCTCGCAAATACAAACAAAATGAACTTTGGTTGGTCGAAATCGGTCCAGCGGTTCGCGAGATATTGCGTTTTGAAGGTCGAAAAACTGCGCCCGGAATTTCGCCACGACGGGAACCCTCCGCGGGCCGTGTTCGCGTTTTTCGCAGGGAAGATATTGACCTAGCGACTTTATATTTTTTCCCCTGTTAGGTAATCACCATCAAAATAGTTTGTCCAAATTTCAAGTCACTAGGTCAATTAGGAAGGGAGGGGGACGGAAAACAATAAAAAAAATTTGATCGGGGCGAACTTTTTTATTTATTGGCCGATCCGGGTCATCCAAACTGGAAAATCTTTGTTAATTTTTTCGCTACAAGATGAGTCGGGGGTGACCAAGATTTTCGCGAAAATGGGGAAATGGCGGGCAATTTTCCGATTTAAAAACCCTTATTTCTTTATTTTAGCGATGGAGTGGAGCAGGAGACAATTTTTTTCTGACACCAGATTGAAAATTTTTTCCCTTAAAAATAAGCCCTGTAAGAATCCAGTAAGACAATTATTAAGGGAGGAAGAGAGGTGAACGCGTTTTACCCTGTAGAAGGGCAAGGGATAGGGCTAGCGGCTTTGGGAAGGGCTCATTCTCAAGGGTAATAAATTCTCTTTTATGGTTTAAGCTCTATCTTGATCAGGGGCTGCACGCGCGCTAGATATGTTTATCACGGCGAGCGCGAGATGCCGGCGGCAGAGCCTAGTGCTCCCTCTCCTCTTTCTACTCTCTTACAAATCCATATTCACGCTCATCTCGTCTGTGTGTACCGGTGAGCGGAAACTCCTGATAAACAAATCACGCGTGCGTGCAGCCCATGATTAAGATAGCGCTTCGCGATAAAAAACCATGAAAGGGAATTGATTACGCTTGAGAATGAGCCCTGCCCAAAGTCGCTAGCCCTATCCCTTGCCCTTCTACAGGGCAAAACGCGTCCACCTCTCTCCCTCTTTTAATAATTGTCCTGCCGGATTCTTAGGGAGCTCATTTTCAAGGGGAAAATAATTTCAATCCAGTGACAGAAAAAAATTGTCTCCTACTCCACTCCTTCATCGCGAAAATGAAGAAATAAAGTTTTCTAAATCGAAAAATTGCCAGCCATTTCCCTATTTTCGCGAAAATCTTGGTCGCCCCAGACTCATCTTGTAGCAAAAAAATTAACGAAGATTTTCCAGTTTGGATTACCCGGATCGGCCAATAAATAAAAAAGTTCGCCGCGATCAAAGTTTTTTTATTGTTTTCCCTCCCCCACCCCTCATAATTGACCTAGCGACTTGAAATTTGGACAAACTATTTTGATTGTGATTACCTAACAGGAAAAAAAATATGAAGTCACTAGGTCAATATCTTCCTCGCGAAAAATGCGAACACGGCCCTCGGAAGGTTCCCGCCGCGGCGAAATTCCGGGCGCAGTTTTTTGACCTTCAAAACGCAATATCTCGCGAACCGCTGGACCGATTTCGACCAGCCAAAGTTAATTTTGTTTGTATTTGCGAGTCCTTTATTTCATCTCCTATAAACTGTTCCGATCGGGATGAAACTCAGCGAGTTATTCGCAAAAAAACCGTTTCCTTATATCTTTGAACGGTAATTTTCCCCCCCTTCGCACCTCCGGTAGTCTTCCCATAGTGATCATCTGAAAAAGGGACCCCGACTCTATGAAATCACAAACAAAAATTTTCAAAACGAGAGAGTTCGTTTCCAAACCCAGATCTACTCCACTATTTTGCTATTTATTTATATTTAATTGTTTTGCAACTACTTAGATATAGTATATTACATACCGAGGCGGGAAGTGTTTCAGTACTGTCGAGAGATTAGGTAGTTTACCGAGAAGCGTAGCGTCGAGGTTAACTTTATCTCGAGACAGGGATGAAACTTTCCACCGTGGTATGTATACTGTTTTATTTGCAATCATCTAATTTTAAAAATAACTACAATTGAATTCTGAATAATAGATATCTTGATGTAGCTAATATTTTTGTTACCATGAAAACAATCCACTCAATGTTTTGTTACCATGGAAACACCCCACTCTTCAGGTATGTAATATTTTTCGGGGTATGTAATAATTTCCTGGCTAGTTTCAAGTAATCATCTAGTTCCCAGCTGTTGTCATGTCATTAAATTGACACATTACAATGTGCTTGCGAATAAAATACCTTACAGTATCAGTGCTATTCTGTTATTTTATGCTTTCAAATTGAATCAGTGAATTTGACGGTATAATTTACTGGATATTTCAAAATTTAATAAAATTTTTTGTATTCTAAGAACTGCAGCGGCATTTTAATTTTTTTTAATAGCAAGCCTTGTACTTGAGAAGAATAATACAAGGAGTCTAGCAATACGGAGTATGTTTTGTTCCACCAAGACAGAAAAGCATTTTTAGTTTAGTAGACGCCACTGGCTAGTTCAAGGTGACAGGTGTGTATTCCATTGCTCCAATATTAAAGCCAAATTTGACCGTATTGAATGGATGGAAACACAAGGAAAGTGGAAAAGCAGTTAAAGGGAAGAAGCAGTAAGCACAGATTGTAGATAGATAGAAAGATAACAGAGGAAAAGTGAGTAAATCAAAATATAACACAGAATTTAGAGGTTAAAAGGAAAATTGCATGAATAAGATAAGGAGAGATAAACAAAATCACTAAAGGTCAAGCCATTTCAAAAAATTTAGAATAGGCAACACATCATACAAGCACGAGAGGTAAAGGTTGCATAAATACCGGAAATCACATTATTAAAATAAAGCTGCGGTATAACAAGTACTTATTAAGGAGGGACCAGCTGACAGGGTTAAACCCGGCCGTAAGGGCGGTTAATAAATAGAGGATTAGTTACATGGACCAAAAAGAACCAATATCAAGAAAATCGAGAACACATAGTACAGGAAGCATTAAAGACTACATCAAAAGGAAAAGGAGAGAAACACCGGAACAATTCCAAACGTGGGAGGAAGAGCAAAGAGCCTTCTATAAAAGTGCAAAGATACAAAGGAGCCTGGAAAAAGAGCAAGAAACTGTAGAAATAAAAGGTAATCTAAACAAAAAGAAAGAAGACAAAGAAATGGAAGCACTGCTGAAAACACTGGAAGAGCTTAAAGGAGAATTAAAGGAGGAAGCAAATAAAAAACATAATGACCTAATGGCAGAAATAAGAAAAGTACAGCAGGAATTTCAGGCAACAAAGGAAGAATGGAAAAAGAGAGCAGAAGAATGGAAGCAGGAAAAAGAGGAACTAGAAGCCAGAATTATCAGGCTCGAAACAAAAATTGAGAAGCAGGAAAAGGAAAAACGAAAGAATAATATAGTAATAAAAGGATTATCAGTTGGGGAAGGTCAGTTAGAACAAAAAGTAGAACAACAGGTATTAGATGAAAAACTCAAAATGTCAATAAAAATCAAGAAGGCAACCAGCATAAAAGGAAGAGAAGACAAGCAGATAATAATAGGAGAACTGAACACGTGGGAGGAGAAACAGGATATTATAAAAAAGGAAAAGCCTATTGAAAGACACAAATATATACATCGAGCACGATCTAACCAAAGAAGAAATGAAAATACAAGCTGAGCTACGGAAAATAATGGGAGAAGAAAAAGAAAAGGGAAAAAAAGTAAAGTTGGGATACCAGAAACTTATAATAGAGGGCAAAAGATATGATTGGGACAACACGAAGCAAGGAGTAGTAGAAAAGCAAGCAAAAAACTAACAATACAAAATTCAGATGGAATAGCAAAAACGAAATTGGCAACGAAAATGCTAATAGAAAAACAAGAGCGAAGCAAAACAAAGCAAATAAGAAATCAAAAAAACACAGGAGTGGTAATAGCGCCATGGAACACACAAGGTCTAAACAGGGAGGAAAAAATAAAACAACTAATAGAAGAAGCAGCAAGATACAACATAGATATACTCGCAGTACAAGAAACAAATATCAAGGGTGAGACAAAAACAACAATAAAAGAATATATCTGGATCAACGGTGGTGCAGCCGAAAGTAGGTATGGAACGGGCTTTCTAATAAATGGAAGAATAAAAGAAAAAGTAATAGATTGGAAAAAGATAAACGGAAGAATAAGTGTACTAAGATTAAAAGGCCAATATAGGAAAATGAGTATCATCAACATCTATGCCCCAACAGAAACAGCAGAAGATGAACAGAAAGAGAAATTCTACGATGAATTGGAGAACACAATTGGTAACTTGCCAAAAAACGATATCAAAATGGTAATTGGAGACCAAAACGCTAAAATAGGCAAAGAAAAAAAAATTAAGCAATAATGGGCAAAGAAAGCTTACATGAAACGACAAACAACAACGGGGAGCGACTAATAAATTTCGCGGCGAGAAATAATCTGCTAATCAAAAGTACCATGCAACAAAGGAAGAACATACATAAAGAAACCTGGAAAAGTCCAGATGGAAGAACAAAAAACCAGATAGATCATGTGCTGGTATCAAAGAAGCAGCAAAACACAGTCCAAAAAATAAGGTCATTCAGAGGGGCAGAGATTGGTTCCGATCACTTTATGATCAAGATTAAAATAAACCAGCTCAAACCATCATCCAGAAAAGCTCAAATCTATTCAAGGAGAGGCAGAGCGGAAAACATGAAAATGGAAGAGGTACAAAACAGGTACCACAAACAGCTCGAACGTAAACTACAAGGAAGGCCCACTGAACCAGAAATAGAGAAAGAATGGAACTGTATACAAATGACATTAAAAGAAAGTGCAAAAGTAATTGAAGTGAATAAAGAAGAAGGAAACAAAAGCTGGTTTGATCAAGAATGTAGGGAGAAAATCGAAAATAGCAGAATGGCAAAGCAGAGATGGTTACAACAACAGACATCGGAAACAAAACAAAAATACAAGCAGACTAGAAACAAAGTAAAAACAGTATGTAGAAGAAAGAAAAGGGAAAGTATTAAGCTGGAAATTGATAAACTGCAAGAATATTACAGTGCACAAGATGCAAGAAGGTTCTACAAGTCGGTCAAAGAAGAGAAGCAGGGATATCAACAACAAACCATAGGGTTGAGAGATAAGGGCAGTGATCTTCACATGGAAGAAAGAGAAATAGCAGAACTACACAAACAGTATATGGAAGGAATATTTAGAGGTGAAGGAGAACAAAAAATAGAAACAAAATGGGAGACGGAAACAGAAGCAAATCCACCAACTTGGGAAAGCTTTCAAAGAATAGTAAAAAGAGCAAAAAATAACAAAAGCCCAGGAGAGGATAATATACAAATGGAACTATTAAAATATGGGAGTGAGCAAATTCAAAGAAGAATTTTTGAACTGATTCAACTAATATGGTCAAGCAAGGAAATGCCAAAAGACTGGGAGAAAGCAGTGATATGCCGGATATTCAAAAGAGGTGATAAACAACTACCAGAAAACTACAGGCCAATCTCCCTCTTAAATTCGTAGTACAAGATTCTAGCAATGCTTATCACTGAAAGAGTAAAAATAGAGTTCCAAGATAAGATAGGAAACTACCAGGCAGGATTTAGAGCTGGTAAATCGACAGTGGACCAGATTTACATAATAAGACAAACGCACGAGAAATGTAAAGGGAAAAATATAAGAATTTATATGATTCTTATTGACTTCCAACAAGCCTTCGATAAGATAAAAAGAGTGGAGATACTAAATGCAATGGAAGAACTAAAATACAGCAAAGAAATAATTTCACTGGTAGCGATGGCACTAAAGACAACAAGCAACAGAGTGACATTTAAAGGCCGTAAATCCACAGAATTCGAAAGCAACACAGGCCTAAAACAAGGGGACCCTATCTCACCACACTTATTTAACATAGTTTTAGAACACCTCATGAGGAAAGCAAAAATAAACACGAATAGTACTGTAGTTAATGGCCCATATCAAGTACAAGCATACGCAGATGATCTGACAATGATGGCAAGAACGAAGGAACAGCTAAAAGAACTATTAAAAGGATTGGAGAAAGAAGCACAAAACGTAGGAATGAAAATCAATGTAAAAAAATCACATTATATGGTACTAGGAAACATAAACAGAGAAGAAGAGCAAGAGCTGGAGATAGAAGCTGAGTTAACAAAAGAAAAGCTAATCTTCAAGAGGGTAAATAGTGCATCATACTTGGGTGTAGAAATAAATTCAGAAGGAAAGCAAGAAGAAGAAATAAAAAGCATAATGATAAGTGCCTCAAAGTGCGCGGGTGCCCTTAATCGCTATATGTCGAATAAAAGTGTATCAAGAGACGTAAAAGTGCGACTATATAAGACTATAATAAGACCTATTTTAACATACGCGAGTGAGACGTGGGTGCTAACAGCAACAGAAGAAAACAAGATGGCAACATGGGAACGTAAAATCCTAAGAAGAATATATGGTGGAGTCAAGGAAGGTCAAGAGTGGAGAAAACGAACAAACAGGGAATTACAAAGAAGCCAACATAAAAGTACAGTGCTGAGACAAAACAGACTGAGGTGGTTCGGGCACACAATGCGAAGAGAAGACAACGACCCAATAAAAAAAAATAACCAAACAAGAACCGGAGGGAAGAAGGAAAATTGGAAGACCCAGGAAAACATGGTGGCAGCAAATAAAAGAAGACCTACACGAAGCCGGTATTAGCGAATGGGAAGACAAAATATGGGACAGGAAGAAATGGACAATGAAAATTCAAGCCATAGGCCAGACGGGCCTGTAGTGCTATATATATATATATATATATATATATATATATATATATATATATTAAAGGTAAACATTTCAGGGTGTCATACCGCTTAATAAATTTGAAGATTTCTTCAACTGGTTGAAGAACATCTTGAAGGGCGTTTGGGGTTGGACGACGTTTCGACGAAATCACATTCGTCATTTTCAAGTCCTTATAGTCCTGGTTTGGCTTCTAGTTATGCGGCAACACGACGGACTGTCAACTGACTGAATTCAGTCAGCTGTACATCAAGTTGACAGTCCGTCGTGTTGCCGCATAACTAGAAGCCAAACCAGGACTATAAGGACTTGAAAATGACGAATGTGATTTCGTCGAAACGTCGTCCAACCCCAAACGCCCTTCAAGATGTTCTTCAACCAGTTGAAGAAATCTTCAAATTTATTAAGCGGTATGACACCCTGAAATGTTTACCTTTAATACATATCAGCCGCGAAAACCTTCGTAATATATATATATATATATATATATATATATAAATATAAGACAGAAAAGCATAGCTGCCATAAAGCTCATGTGTAAGAGAAAGGAAGATTATTTCGCTCTAATGTTCCTATCTACACCCCATTCATTACATTACAGTAACTTCTCATGAATGAAGATGATGATTCTTATTAACGCCTCTTGAGACATAAGGTATTCGTGTAATTCCTCAGAACTTTTCTCTCTCTTGCTAATGGTTCTAGTTGAGGTACTGTTTTATTCATCTCGTTTTTTTTCAGGTTGTCACTAGGTGTTCTCTACTTCTGCTTGTCGGTTCCATTTTTATGATCTCCTGTCTATCACGTTACTATACCTCCATAGCGTATTCCCTAACCAACCATATCTTCTCCTCTTTATTTAACTGTAAAGCACATATTAAACACAATACCTAAATAAAATAGGATTAAACCCTAAAATAAACGGCCATTCCTAAATACATTACTTTAGGATACAGATAAACCATTTACAAGTCAAATAATAATAGAATCACTACATCTGAAATAAATTTACATTTAGAGATTAAAAGACGCCAAAATAACTGTTTTTAATAAGGAAACATTAAACTGCATGCAAATCCGGCTGCACGATTTACCTATTTATTTGTCTATTAGCTGCATTTCTCTATGGTTACAAAATCTTTATAACACAGCCTGAAATGAACGCTTATTGCTTAAGCTGCAAACATACCCTGTATCAGGTTACATTAAGCTGAGGCATACGAATTGCTGAGTTGCCCTTGAACTCGGTTGGCCTACGTCACCAAGCTTGGATGACGCAATGTACGGAACTTTCCAACAAATGGTGCTGAAAAGCTCTTGGCTTCTAGCTATGGCACTTCTCTGGTGACTGACATCTTGGAACAAACAAGATGTCACAAAACCCCTTGGCAGCTTTGCATCAAGTACACGATTAAAATGGTGTTTACTTGATGTCTGAGTCTTCCAATTATTGCACTTTAGGAAGTAATTCAGAGAACGTAGTTTGTTCTTTGAGAAGACCAAGTTAATCTGTTTGATAATGACTAAAAGTTTGGAAACTTGTTGAGAGGAAGCTTCAGGTGGTTAGTGTTGGAATAAGTTGTGTGAGCAAGAAGGCCAGGTCTAACCCTCTTGTAATAGCAATTGTAGCCTACGCTAACCCAAACATTGAAGTCAACACAGCGGATGTTAGAAACTATATTAAATTAAATGACATACAAGCTCTGTATTTATACATTATTTCAAATTGCATGTCTACACTATTTTGCAGGTACCTATTGCTAATTCAGCATGACCCAGTGAACTGGTTTGTAGGCACATCAACAATATTTAAAATTACAAATAGAGTCAAGATATTGCAACTCGACCTAAATGCATGGATCAAGAAATGCAAATTTTGCGATAAAGTGGATTGCAATAATTATAAATTATAAACTAAATGTTAGATATTGTTCCTAAAATTATGTACCTACGGTCAAGCATAATTTCAACACTTGAAATACAAAGCGGCTTGTGGCACACAGGAACTTCTATTTACTGGACCGTTTTCAAGCAGATTTTAAGTTCCCTGTGACGGCCGCTGAGTTTCCCTTTATCGCTGCATATACAAAATCGAGCACTTCATACACGGAACAGGGTCGTACTGACACTTTTTGTTATTACAATCACGGCCTGCTGAATTGTGTGAGAAACGTCACTTTATACGGCCTGCGCATATGTGAAGGTTTGCGATTCTCCGCAGAGCGCTGTATACCCACGAGCGAAAATTTCAAACATCAGTTACCACATTGACTACGATGCAAATAATATTTTTAAAAACTTCTTTAAGCTATATTTTGAAAACGAAGCCGTTTAGATCCCATTAAAGTCCAATGAACGAAATTGCTCTTACAGATTTTTCTGTTTTTCTCGAAAAAGGTTTATTCTATCAAAAAAATAAAAGATTCATCTTTTGTATAGTTTCAATGGATGAAGCTAAAAAACTTGTCGTATTAACTAAAAAACAGTGGCGTAGCAGATTTTTCAAATATAAGGTAACTGAGGTGGCCCCGATGCACGCCACTGGTGAAAATACTTATTGAATGCATGGTGGTTTCTCATATTGCCTTAGCTTCTCTTAGACATTGGTTGTTAAGGTTTGCAATAGTGGAATGTAGTTAGGCGCAATATAACTGTTGGATTCGACCCGGTTGTGTATTAACTTCTAGGACAGGAATGAGCAACCTTTTTTTACAACGGGCCAGCTACAAATTTAAAAATGTTGTGCGGGCTGCATGTAAGTAACTTATGAGTTATGATAATACAAACACTGAATAATGAACTCAAATTATCTCTTTATTAACAAAATAAACCTAGTACAAAAAATTATAGAAATAAAACACTCATTAATAAAAATACTATTAAAAAACGGCAAAAGATATATGTGGAAAAAGATTATTTAATGAGGAATAGGGTACAATGAGGCTGCGGGACACTGCAGGAATTTTTAAAAGTCCAAATGTAAAATCTTTGAAGCGCCGCACGAAAAAGCGTTTCGAGCCGCTGGTTGCTCATCCCTGTTCTAGGGAATCTCAAGTATAGTCTGTTTTTTTGCTTTATGATTCAGAGCAGGCTTTGCATTTGCATTTTTGTAACAGTGTAGGTAGTTAGTGACAAAGGAAAAAACACTAGTTATGTCAAAAACTATTAGAACTGTCAATGTGATAACTTATAAGCACTATTATACTTAATAAGAGCTAAAATTACTGAACCATTGACATTAAATAAGGTATTGCTTTATTTTAAGTACGTTTATTTAAGCGTGATTGATATCTAACTGTACAGAAACGTCATAAAATTTCTAGACATCTATCTTTTATGTACTAATGTAAAAATAAATATATTATTAATAATTTGCTGGTGATTTTTGTTTGTTGAACTGTGTTGTACAAGTTATTATTTATGCTACACATATAACAGGCATTTCAAAATAAAGAGATAATACAAAATACTCTGGTAGAACCATTTTCAGAGATATAATTTACCAGAATTTAGATGGATACACTTCAGGATAATCATCCAGAATCTGATTCAGAAGAGGAATACAACTCGTCTTCCGATTCTGTATCAGATTCTTCAAACCTAATAATAACAGGAGGTATATCATCCACACCAATTTAACAATGTGCTTTGCCCAGTCACTTTATATTAGTAGTTCACAGTGTTCAACGTTTTTTTCCATATGTTTGCTGTACACAGTGATAGAGATTTAAGCCATAAATTAGCAATTATGTCTTTTGAGGGAGGCTGAGAATTTATGTCCTTATTATAATAGTTCTTCCATAAACTCCATGCCAATTCAATTTGATTGTATTGACAGTGGTATGGAGGTAATCTAAGAACTTCATGCCCATGTCGTGTTTTGTCAATTAAGTATTGCTGTTGGTTAATATGTAAAGTAAAATTAAACTCCAATTGTCGCTTTATTATTTTGTCATCAAATTGTACGTCACTTTTAATTAACCATTCCTGTATTTGTAGTTTATTGGACGAGAAATTGGGTGGTTTATCGATAAGAACCGAATTATATGGTGCATTATCCATAATTAACACACATTTTCCATTCAATTTGGCCAAAGCAGGGATTAACTGTTTTTCAACATTGCCTAAAAATGTCACCATTGATACACTTATGATAGACCCTGTCATTATTGTCCGAGTTCAACAGTAAGTCACATCCTCGTAAAGTTTCATCCAAAAACATGAATATACATTTTTCACTATAATTTCGAAATTGTAAATATTTCCTTTAAAAGGCAATCCGGCGAAATGATATGACTCTTCTCACACAATTTTCTTCCATTCACAATTTTGTATTTATATCCCATATTTGTTAATGTGTAGTATAATTTTAAACGACTCCCAGTATAATTCAGTTCCTCCCTTGCACACAGCAATAAGTTATCGAAAGTAAAAAATTCAAAATTTTCTTCTTAATATCTTCCCTGAAACTCTGTTCCTCCCAAGTTAGAAATTCCTTTTCTTTATTCATATTATCATTCGGTTATTGCTGGAGTTGTGATTTTGCTTCGTTTAGATTTCTGTGTTGCATTTGAAATCTAGCATTATAAGAAATTGTTAGAAATGTTATATCTGTCTAATTCTTAATACATACTTACATCAAAGATTTGACCAATTCTTCCAATGATGGCTGTTTTACTTAAGTTACCATTGATATCTTTTATATTAGTAGAACGGCGTTTTATAGCCTCTTTGGTTTTACTATTAGTCTGCATTTTACTTTCAAAGCATAAACACGTGCCATATCGCTGTCGCAAGTGTGTGAAAGATTAAGTGCTATATTTAACGAAGCTGATATCATATCAACCTAACTTGTAAGTACTTCTTGTTTTTGACAAAATACCGGAAGGCTTAAGCCATGTTGACCCTATGGAAGTTCAAACGCAAAACAATGTCAACCCTACGGAAGTTCAAATAAGTAGCAAGCGTAAACTGAACTCACTAACACCTCCGATAAATGAAGTGCAAAAACGTTATGCATGGACACCAAATGTACCTACACAAAACAAATACAGCATGCTAATCAACCTCGAGAGCGAAACAACTGATAACCCAAATGATAGTAACAATCAACAAGAAAATTCCAACGACAAAACAGAAACCCCGATAACAAAGCCGAAGATACCTCCCATTTATTTACACAACGCCATAAATCATACGGCATTGACCGAGGATATCAAAAAATTAATAACCGGAGAATTTTCGACCTATTACAATACTAACGCATTAAAAATAAATTTAACTAAAGAGGAGGATTACAGAAATCTAACCAAACACTTTAATAATAATGGTATAAAATACCACACTTTTCAAAATCCAAATGGAAAGCCACTAAATGTTGTAATTAAAAACGTACCTTTATCCTTAACTGAACTTGAGATCTTCGATGAACTTAACAAGTCAGTACCAGTTACTAAAGTCACACGCCTTCTGACAAAAAACAAACAACCGCTACCGGTATGTGCAGTAGACCTACCCGATAATGAAAATGCAAAAAAAAATTTCTCCCTAAAAGGCCTTTTCCACTCAATCGTTACAGTAGAATTAAGAAGAAAGCCATCGTACACCCCTCAATGCCATCGTTGTCAAAATTACGGTCATACTAAGAACTACTGCGCACTAGATCCTCGATGCGTGAAATGCGGTGGCAATCACCAACATCAACTTTGTTCGAAAAAACCAGACGATGCACCAAAATGTGCCAACTGCGGAGGCCCTCACCCTGCAAGCTATCGCGGATGTAAACATCACATCGAGATACTGAACAAACGAATGGCAGCCAGCAACTTAAATAGCCGTCCCTACCTAAGATACATTAAAAATAACCTAACCAACCCTAACCGGACCTACGCAGAGCAAGCACGAAACCCTACAGCAGCCAACTCCAACCCTAATACCAATCATCAACAATCCGCTCTTGATATACCCAACTTAATCAAATCCATCTTCAGCCTGCTTACTCCTTTCCTTCCCCAAATCAAAGAATTCTTCACCAACACGATCCTCCCCTTACTCTTTAATGGACCATAAGTCTCAGAAAGCTATTGACAAAATAACAATCCTTAATTGGAATGCGAACGGTATTCTAAGCCAAAGAACAATCTTCATAACATTTCTTGCCAGGCACAACATAGATATAGCTTGCATCACTGAAACCCATTTATCTGAAACTGATGTGTTGAAAATACCAGGATATCAAGTGTATCGCAATGATAGAGTCGCACAAATAGCAGCCGGTGGAGTAGCTGTACTCATTAAGAAGAAAATCATTCATCATCCCATCCCTAACCTTCCCCTACTAGCCCTTGAAACAATTGGAGTCAAAATCGAACTAAACGACCTCTATCTCACAATAATAAGCGCTTATCGGCAGCCCAACAAAAAGCTGAACGACGAAGACCTTAAAACCATATTCAATACAACCGAACCACTCCTGATGATAGGAGACCTGAACTCCAAAAATCAACTATGGGGTTGTCGAGCTAACAACCCCGAAGGAAAAAAAATGGAAGCATACGCAACAAAATACTCCTTTCAAATAATAGCTCCTGACAAATACACGTACTATCCATACCGTACTGACCATCAACCTGATATACTTGACGTCGCTTTGCAAAAGAACTTTGATAAGCAGATATACCAGAACGTAATTGAAGAGCTCGACTCAGACCATCTACCAGTTATCATATCGTTTATTAGCACCCCTCAAATGATACAACCCCCACCAAGACTTATTAATGGGGTGATAGAATGGGAAAACTTTCAAAACATCCTTGACAACCAGCTTAAGTGCCCCCTCAGTCTAAACAATCATGAAGAAATAGACGATGCAATAAGCAACCTAACAGCTACAGTAGCAGCCAGCGCTCAACAGGCAACACTAGCCATCAAACCTCACTATAAACCCAACCACCACTACCTACCTATTGCAATAACGAATCTAATCAAAAGAAAAAGCCAAGCCAGACGTGAATGGCAAAGAACCCGAAACCCTGATTCTAAACGCTTACTAAATAAACTTACGCACAGCTTAAAACAAGTCTTGGACGAACTGCGAATCAATAATTACAAAAAATACATAGAGGACCTCGAACCAGGTGACCCGGAAATGTGGCGAGCCACCAAGCGAATCTTAAAAAAACGAGAAGAAATACCAACACTAACAGCAACTAGTACAACTCTCACTACTGACGCTGATAAATCAACAGCTTTTGCAGACCATTTTGAGAGAGTCTTCACTCCGAAATCCACTTGCGCTCCAAACCACTCCGCATACATAACTCACCACATCGAAACCAACCAGCCAGTAATAACTGAACCGATATCTCCCACCACCCCCCACGAAATCAAAACCTTAATAGACAATCTTCCAACTAAGAAATCCCCCGGGCCTGATCTCATCTCAAACCTTATCCTAAAACAACTCACAAAAAAATCCTTAGCCTACCTTGCAACCACCTATAACGCATGCCTTCGACTAGGCTACTTCCCTGAGGCCTGGAAGCATGCTCATATAATAGTATTCCCAAAGCCGGGAAAAGACAAAAAGAAGATCGACAGCTACAGGCCAATAAGCTTATTGTCAGCATTCTCAAAACTACTTGAGAAGATCATCTACTCCCGCCTAATGAGTGATCTAGCCCCTCTCAACATAATACCAACGTTCCAGTTCGGCTTTAGGAAAACATATTCTACCCAACACCAGTTACAGCGCATTTCTGAAACAATAGCAGAAGGCTTCGAAACCAAAAGTTATACCGTAGCAGTCTTCCTTGACATAGCTCAGGCCTTCGACAAGGTCTGGACCGAAAGCCTGAAAAGCAAAATCATCAATCTCCAAATAGCAAGCTACCTTAAAGCTATCGTATTCTCTTTTCTGGATAATAGAACTTTTGCCGTACGCATAAATTCCGCAACCTCTGAGAAAAAACCTATTAAAGCAGGCGTCCCTCAAGGAAGTGTGTAGGGACCACTACTATTCATTATTTTCACATCTGACATCCCGTGTATTGAAGCAACCTTAGCAACCTTTGCAGATGACACAGCCGTCCTAGTACAACACACTGACCTCACCCAAGCCATCAACAAGCTACAGAATGTAATAAACAATTTACACTCGTGGTACAACAAATGGAATTTACAAATTAATCCTGACAAGTGTCAAGCTAAAATCTTCTCTCTAAGGCGTATCAGAAATCCACCCAACCTAATAATTAACCATAACATTATCCCATGGAATCCCGCGGACGCAGCAGTCAAGTACTTAGGGGTACTGCTTGACACACGACTAACCTGGAAACTTCATGTTAATCTCAAGCTCAACCAAGGCTACGCGAGGCTAGCTCAGCTGTATCCTCTTATGAACAAAAAATCATCACTCAAACCAAAATGTGCCATCCTGATGTATAAATCGCTAATAAGGCCATTAATACTATATGCATCGCCAATCTGGAGCAACACAGCCACATCCAATATACTAAAAGTGCAACGTCTGCAAAATAAAATTCTCAGGATAGCAGTGAATGCCCCCTGGTACGTCCGGAACGAACAGCTACATTACGAACTGGATATCCCTACAGTCCAAACGTATATCTCCGCAAGTGCCAGCAAGTTCTTTAAAAACATTCGTGAGTGCAACGGCGCTATTCATTATAATATCGGCAGACGAAACATCCATCATAGACTCAAGCGCAAACTACCCCAAGACTTGTGTTCACCTGATTCCGACAGTGATTAGCTAATAAGACAAAAGTTATACAATTATGTAAATCAAATATACTATGTTTTTCTAAATCTTACTAACAAAATGTTACTGCTAATGTTTATATTACTGTTATCATCAATGCCATGAATAACATTGTCCTTGTTGAACTGGCAAAATAAACTATTAAAAAAAAAAAAAAAAGGTTTTACTATTACCTAATACTGCTTTTTCGTGGCATTTTATTAAGATTTTCTGAAGTGTCAACTTGACAATCCCGGCGACCTGGATTTTGACATTAGTTATATTTTGTAACTAAACTGTTGTACACTGCTAAAATAATATAAATGCAAAGCCTGCTCTGAATCATAAAGCAAAAAAATAGACTATATATTAATATCATTTCAGCACTTTGTGTTGGTAATTTTTATAATGATTTGGTTTTGTTTATTCGTCATGACTACACTTTCGGCATAATTAACATCGAAAAACATCTTCGCCGATATTTGTCAAGCTTCATTCTCTTCCTCTTTGGCTGTGAGATTTATAATCCGTTTATGGCTAGGCTCTCATAATTATTACCTGATTTGTATAGTTGGATAGATGGACTTGGGTAAAACGTGAATAGTAAGATTTGATATGGGACCAGCGTTGTTGTTGGGATATGATGTTCACATGAGTTGGCGAATCGACTTATCATTGTCGTCATATTTTACCTCCTCGAGGGATTAGCCATTCGACGAGATAGCGTTTGTGTCGAGCTTTGTATTCTGAGGCTGGTCATATTGGGGGACTATAAAAGAATGGGCTGATAATTAACTGACATGGGTACATAACTCTACTCCAAGGTTGTTTATTAATACGTTATGTATAATGGCTAGTTGTACTCCAGTGATGATTCCATTATTATCCTTAGAATTGTTACATGGTCTATTCTATAGGTATACATGATTTACTTTCTCTAAAACCGACTTGCTCATCCTGTATTTGACTACTAGTCGCTGGCAGTATTCTATTCAGAAGTATTTTAAAAAGGATATTGTTTACAACAATAAGCAGCGTACCTGATACCTCTCTCGTTTTCACATATTTTAAAATCCCCATGCCCTACTTTTCAGTCCAAGGAAATTTTTCTTCCTCCATATTTACTGACGTAATGGTTTCTACATTCTTGCAAAGGCACTTGGTTCTATCTTTAGCATTTTTGCTGTTATTTGAGCTATGTCTGGAGATGTCATCTTTAGTCTGTTTTCTTACCTTTATAATTTCCTCATCCACATTTATTAGCAGCTTTAGTATAGGTGCTACATACCTGCGTTTGTGCTTCTGTTGTTGCCTGGTACTTCAACTTTAATGTTTCTGTAAAATGCTTCGGCCATCTTGCAATTTGTTGTTTATCCGTGCAATGTAGTTCCCCTTTTTTTTATAATCGAATTAATTATTTTTTTTACGACCAACCAGAAGATATACAGTTTCTGGAGATTTTTTTCGGCAGAAAGTAACGTTTTACCGGTCAAGATCGGAAAACGGGCATCAGGGATCAGTAAAAGCTTTTGAGTTTTCAAAAGTAAATTCGCAAGTTTGAAAGCATCGACTCTGATGTCGTAAAAAAATATTGTACGATACATGACTGTATTACACATACATAAGAAAGCTAAGTGGACAATAGTAATTTGTTTTACAAGTATCCCCAAACCTTCCAGGGCTCGCCCTAGAATCTACTTGGTTTGACCTGCAAAACAAATGACTATTGTCTACTTAGCTTTCTTATGTATGTGTAATACAGTTCCTTAGTGTCTCCTGTAGTTACTACTGTCTCTTGTGTTTTATCTGCTATATTTTCCACATATTTGCATTTATCGGAGCATTTTTTATGGTTTTACTAATCTCCCTCTATATCCGTTACAGTTCATCTTGTTTCTCTTGCAGTGACGGCACTACAGGGGGCCAGGGGAGGCCCAGGCCCCCCCAAGATTTAGCTGTGCCCCCCCCCAAAGACACCGTTTGATTAATATGTTCAAGTTCTTTGTGTGACCATTTACAGAACTCAAATTTAGATTATGCTAATGTCGTAGATTTAGTTGATGTAACAGTAAGGGCCGGTTGCAGAAAGCAATGTTAAGTCTGGTGTTAGCTAACATCGCGTCAAAGTGAACAAAATCGCATCAAATTTTGTTTACTAATGTATTAGTTACCATAAGTATTTGAGATTTGATTCGTTTTTGTTCACTTTGACGCGATGTTAGCTAACACCAGACTTAACATTGCTTTCTGCAACCGGCCCTAAGTGTTTTGAAAAACTTAATTTAGTACATCAATACCGTGATGCATTTGAGACATTGTACAACTTACTAAAAATAGCAGTGACATTACCTGTTTCAACTGCTTCTTGCAAAAGGTCTTTTTCTAGTTTGAAAAGAATCCACACTTATCTCAGAACTAGAATGACTAATGAGAGGCTTTGCAACACTTCCACTTTATCTGTTGCAAAGGAAATTGCAAAAAACATAGATGTAGATAAAATAGTGCACGCATTTTCCTCGACTCATGTAAATAGGCGAATAGTTCTTTAATAGCGGTTAGTTGTTGTTCTACCTAATATTTTATTATATATTATAAGTAAATAAAATATTACCCTGTAATAATCTGTAAATGTACGAACGGTTTTATTTCTTAATAAAGTAGTTATTAAATTGATTATTTTATTCGTAGAGATTTCAACCAATCAAAAGGCTGGATTTAGTTAAGTTATCTTGTATAATTTCGATTATACAAAATCGATTATACTATAGTAACTTCACTAGGCAACGCAATACATAACTTTTGTCAACTTGCTGTTATTTTCGTGGAAATGACTTTCAGCTAGGTTAATTCAAACAAATCGAGCTACCAATAAAATATTTATTTGTTCCTAATATTAAAATTTACTCACAAAATAATCAAATCGAATACAATGCGTACTTCGAACAGGTTATACGTCTCAAACTTCCTGCACAATAACAAATCGTGTCAGTTTGACAGAATAATCCTCCCGCTGACGCGGTCGGACTATTTAACCTGTCAAACTGACACTCTTTTATTATTGTGCAACAAGTTATCGACATATAACCAGATAATATCGAAGTACTTATAGTATTACTTCTGATTATTTTTTTCGTAGCGATGTCAACCAATCAGAAGGCTGGATTTAGTTAAGTTATCTTGTATAATTTCGATTATACAAAATCGATTATACTAGAGTAACTTCACTAGGCAACGCAATACATAACTTTTGTCAACTTGATGTTGTTTTCATGGAGATCACTTTCAGCTAGGTTAATACAAACAAATCGAACTGCTAATAAAATATTTATTTGTTTCTAATATTGAAATTTACTCAAAAAATAATCAAATCGAATACAATGCGTACTTCGAACAGGTTATACGTCTCAAACTTCCTGCACAATAACAAATCGTGTCAGTTTGACAGAATAATCCTCCCGCTGACGCGGTCGGATTATTTAATCTGTCAAACTGACACTCTTTTATTATTGTGCAACAAGTTATCGACATATAACCCGATAATAACGAAGTACTTATAGTATTACTTCTGAGAATATAATTGCTTAAATGTTGAGCCAATCACCATCTATTAAATTTAAGACATTGACCAATAGGACCCTCTACCATACTGACATACGCGACTCGCGATTTTTGATTTGGTATGAGCTAATTTGGTTTTGTTTCACGGGTCAAATAAACTAATGTAGAAATGTCAGCTGATTTTTCGAGGTTAGGTCGTGCGTTTTAAGCATAAAAAGCTACAAAAAGTGTATTTCGGACAAACATTGATCATTAGAATTGATACTTAAGTAATAAAATAGCACTCCCTCATCCATATATTTTAAATCATTTTTTGATCTGCCCCCCAAAGTTTAACTTGGCCCCTCCAGGCCCTCCCAAGCAAAATTTTTTAGTGCCGCCACTGTTCTCTTGCCTCCGCTAATTTCATTATTTTGGCTTTCCTCTTTTTCTTGAATTTATCTGACGTATCATTACTCATTCAATGTTTTTTTGTATGCTTTGCTGGTCCCAATATTATTTTAAGTATTAAATACATATATTTAGGGAGGGTGTTTTACATTTGTTCCGATAACAGTGATCTAGACTTACGTGATAAAATTGATTGTAAATATTTTGTCAAATATTATTTATATGAGGGCTCGTTTTTATATTCCCAGACTAAGCACAATAGCAGCTATTTTTTCAACATAGTCTCATTGCCTAAGAATGCATGTGTTAAAACACTTTAATAACAACTGTAAACCTTCATAAAAATAACCTGCTGATTTTGTGTTAAAATGACCCTCTATAGCTGCTGCGAGAGTTTTATCATTTTTAAACATTTCTTTCAAGGCCTTTTTTAAAATTCAATTAAACAAGTAATCGGAAGGGACTGGATCCAGACTGTAAAGGGTCTGATCTCGTTTCTTAAAGCTGCAGTACCCTATTTCCGTGTAACGGCACAACATTTGATTTATTAATTTTTTCTTTTTGGTGTGACTTCACCAAGCTTCTTAAAAAACTACGTTATAAATTGCGCAATTGTTTTAAAATTGGCACGCAATGTTCGAAAACATATGTGATTTGTAAAAGTTAAATTGAGAACTTGTAGCTAAACAAGAACACTTTTGTGCTATACCTCTTTCATTGGTTTATTATAATCAATTTTACTGCCTCCTTCCGTCACTGCCTCTAGAAATTTATTTTAATTATTTTATTGTCTGCATTACTTGTGTTGTATTTCATTTGTTTCATTCTCCTTTTCTTCTGTTTTTTATTTTCTACATTTAACAAAGTTTTACTGCTATCAGGTATTAGTGGTCAGATTTCATATCTGCTCTTCGCTTGTTCTCACATCTAGCAATACTCTGTTCCATTTTTTGATGCATATCTCGTCAATCTGGTTTTCTACATTTTGACCTGGTAACAGCCATGTAATGAATTACTGCATTTTGCCAGTCTACCGGAATTGTGTTTGTTTGCCATGCTTGATTGATTATTATTTTATGTAGTAACTCTATGCCATTCTCACCCATATACAAGGTCCGGCAGAATAAAGTATCTATTTTTAAAGTTAATTCATTTCATAATATAATGAGATATACATTCAAATCACGTTGCCATGCTTTTGCGATAAATGGAAATTTAAGATAGTTGTCAATGTGTTTGCGAGACATGTCAGTTTAGCTGTGAATATGGAGCACTGGTCAAATATTCGACGTTTTTTGCGGTTGAAGCTTATTTTAAAAATAACAATTCTGTTGTAACCACCCAGCATTTATTTCGTCGTCACCTTCATTTAAATCCACGAGGTCCAGTTCCTAGTCGAATAACAATTAAAAAATGGGTACACAAGTTT
Source organism: Agriotes lineatus (assembly GCA_940337035.1). Lineage (NCBI taxonomy): Eukaryota > Metazoa > Arthropoda > Insecta > Coleoptera > Elateridae > Agriotes > Agriotes lineatus. The sequence goes on along the minus strand of CALNHX010003741.1, from coordinate 31,255 downwards.
TGCAGTACTACCTCATGTGCCAAAGAAAAACCAAAAGGAAGAACTCGTTCAGTACGCACATTAAAAAAAAAACACTTTTGTGCTAGCCTTCAAGAGTGCCAACAGCGAGAAAAAGGTCACTTGACTGATGTAATATTTAAAAAATAAAATTTCCGTGTTTCCTTAAACACTTTTTGTTTGATTTTTGAATAAAAGTTTAGCCATTAACAAAAACAACTCAATTTAAAATGGATACCTCATTCTGCCGGACCTTGTACTTTAAAAAAAAATCTAGTTTTTAGTTATCCTGACCGGCTGCTTTCTCTACTTTCAGCCGTCTCAGAGCATCTTATACTTCCTCTACTCATATTTCTTGTTGTCTCTCTACATGTAGCTCTTGTATTATTATTGCTTCCGGTTTGTAATTAATATTTTGTTGTACTTTCTATCTCTCCAGTAATTCTGAAAAATATTCTAACCATGTCTTTAATATCCTGTTCTGAACTCAGTACTTTTTTATTGTTATTTTTTATCCACTGTATTGATTTTCTTTTGTCCAGTCACTATGTAATTTTTTCTTGAAAGTGAAGCGAAATTTGAATTTTTTTTTGGGTACTGATAAGGTCCAGCAAAGCTTAACTTCAAGTTGTCGACCAAAATTTCCTATGTGCTATTTCCGCTATCTTGATAAATGAGTGCGTTTGATTTTTTTGCGATAAATCGGTTCCCGTTTACACTACATAAAAATAATGTAGACTTTTTTTTTAGAATTTTGAATGCTCTACAATTTATGTTCGACTACTTTTTCGCGTACGAGCGATAGTTGTCGAGATATCGAAGGCGAAAGGAGAGCGTGAAAGTGTCGAGATTTTTTGTCGAGCTTCTGGGTTTGTGTCTCACTTCTCTTTCTATTTACCGAAAAAGTAGCTATTATCAAACTTGTAGAGGTTGAAAATAGCTTCAATTTGACCTATTATAAATTGATATGCGACTAAAATTACGACTTGTAGAGCGGGCCAAAGTTGTCAAGATGGCGCGTAATTTTTATTTCATGTATCGTACTATTACGTAGATGACATCACAAACTTCATTGCATTATTGGAATCATTACATTTCATCAAGTAGATAGTATACAGCATTATATGAGTGTATATTAATACTAATAATAGTAATAATAATGATAATAAAGGTCTTTATTAAATTATTACAAAATTACACAGAAAAAATGTTGACTAAAACGTAATATTGTCTTGGGCGAAGTTCAACTTGATAGAAAAACAGATCTATCCGCTGTTCTTCCACTTAACCCGGTGAAAAACAAAAAGAAGTGTGTTATTTTGACCCTAATAATTAATTCATTGATGTTTATCCATAAAATTTTGAAAAATAGATTTTTTATAAATTTTGAAGTACAATAGCCTTTTACTACATTTGGTAACGAATTATAGCATTCATTTAGTTATTCTGTAAGAAAACGATCACTTGAAAAATTCTGACTTATGTTGAGGTGGAGTCAGCGTTCCTTATATTTAAAGTATGTATGTCGGTTCTAAACTTTATTTTGTTGTATAAGTAACTCGGTGATTTACTCAAAATGATCTTGTGGAAAAGACATGCAGAATGAAAGAAGCGCCATTCTTTCATATTAAGCCAGTTCGAATCTTTCAGCTTATAAGAAATTCTTTCATACTTTCGTATTCCAAATATGAGGTGTAAATATGAGTTCTGAATTTTCTGGATTCTAGCAATATCAAAGCTACTTAAATGTGAATCATATACAACGTCACAATAATCAAAACAGGACAAGATTAATGCATTCTACAAAACAGTTTTCACATTTACACTTAAAAATTGTCGATTTTGATAAATAAGTTTCAAGGAACTATATGATTTTTGCAGACATTTTGAAATATGTTTAGTAAATTTTAAATCATTATCAAGATAAAGACCCAAGTTTTTGACATCATCAGAAACTGGGATTCTATCTTAGTCTACTAATAAATTTACTTCATTAGAAATTTCCTCTGGACCACCCTTCCTTATAAAATGTTTTAAATTACTTGTCGACCAAGATTTACCATGCTCTGTTTCCGCCATCTTAAAAAATTGGTGAGTTTGCTTTTGTTGCAGTAACTCGGTTGTTGCTAACGTTACTTGAAAATGCTTGCAATTTTACCTGCTATGAATTGAAATTCGACTAAAATTACGACGATTAATTAATTAATTACTTATCGGTGTTGTAATTTTTTTATTTTCTTGTCCGTTTTGATGGTTCTTGTTCAGTTTCCTCGATATATATTTTATCTTCTTCTTGATGCTTACTTTCTTCAAGTATACCTTCATGGTCAGGGTGCTCTTCGTGATGTTCCCATTCCTCGACGATTTTTATTTTAGTTTATATTCCTATCCCTTCTTTGGTCATTTTCATCATTTTCAATATAAATCCTTAGGTACTTATGCTTGTGCTTGTGTTGCATTATCTCGGTCTCTGTTTGCTGAAATGATTCAAGTTGTGCTCTGATTATTTTGTTGTTACCCTGTTATCCCATTTTGTAGGTTTTTCGAATGTGTGGTGCTATTTCATTTTTACAGAAAATGTTCAAATCTTCCTTTGATGGATGATCTCTGAGTTTGAGTCCTACTATAACGATGATTTTTTTCTCTCTTTCATGTTGCTCCATTTTGGTTTCTTCTATTCTTGCACATACCTGTATTTTCTCCTCTCGCCATTCTACTTCCCTTTTGCTCACTTCTCTTTTACTTTTTAAGCTCTTTGTAAGTTTTCGTCGGCTCTCTTTTAATTGTTCATTCCATTCTCTTATTATTTTATTGTATCTCCGTTTTTATTTCCTACATCATATTGTACATTGCTGTACTAGTTATTGCTTCCACCGTTATTAGATCATTTTTTGATGGTACTCCCATTTCTGGTTCCGTTTTACTTTTCTACTCTCTCTGCTTTTGTGGGCGACCTTGGTGTTCTCTTGATATGATAGAAAGCATCTTTTCTAGAAGGAGCACTTTTAGTATTCTGTGAAACCATTTTCAATACCTACTAGAAATCGACAAAATATATAAATTATTACAATCGTCTTTTCATTAGTTATTCACTTACAACTTTTGTAAAGACAGCAACCGCTTTGGCGTTAAAGGTACCTAAGTCAAAATTAAGAAGAGTTTTTTACATCCACCGACTTTTTTGTGTGGGTGTTTTTATCAATTTTGATAACAAAATGTAGTAGCCTGAAGTTCTTGATAACAAAAAGATACTCTTGTCTCATGGGCCTATTGTGTTCCGATATCAGGTAAAATCAGGTTTAAACATTTAGATCGTCTTTGCATTGCACAAAATGGATACGTTTTCGAACAATAATTAATAGTACTTTTTTTAATCAGTTACAGAATTATTTAAATTAAGCGACTACATTTTCCATGGTCTACCAATTATTATTAGATTTTGAATATGGATATATCAAAAATCTAAATGTTTAAACCTGATTTCATCTGATACAGGACACAATGGGCCCATGAGACAAGAGTATCTTTTTGTTGTCAAAAACTTCAGGCTACTACATTTTGTTATCAAAATTTATAAAAACTCCCACACAAAAAAACTGGGGCAACATTTTCCTTAGCTCCCCCAGTTTTACCCGTCTATGTGCATTTTACATCGCCAAGAGTAACTTTATCTTTTTAGGTAGAAAAAGTTTAGTAGGTGTACAAAGTTTCAAATAATTATCCTTGAACCTTTCGAAAATTGTTACAGTATAAAATTGACTTAACGACACTCACGGATGAGCGAGTGCCGAATGCTAAACAAGTCCGGGAAACGTACACAATTACCCTGGAAATCGTAAGAAACAGGCTCAGATACGCTCACGGAGGGGACGGGGTCCTAAAACGCGACACCACAGGGCAAACGTGTTGACATATATATATATATATGGGGTGTTACGAAATAATAATAGGGCGCCACAAGATCCAAATAGGGGAAAAACCTACGCTTAGCCGAATCTTGAAAGCTAAACGGGGCCACAAGTGCTCAAATACTAGTTCTGGAAGCCACAGTGCAGCGGCAAACGCGCCAACCTACCTGCAACGCTCATTCACCACGTCCGGGCCTCACCTTACAGTAATCTTGACATAGTGACTCAGTCACCCTGTAAACAAACATGCACAAGACAAAGGAAAAATCATAAGTCGTAAATAGTTAATACATCTATTGGGCCACTTCACATGACCGAAAAACTTACAATTGTACCGACGTGCTCGGCACGTACATCGAGTTGACACAGTAATAAAACAAAATATCTAACGGGATACGCCCAGCTGAAAAACGCTCTACCTAGAAGCTACGACGAACAGCTGAGGCGAACAAGTCCAAATCAGGCCTATTTAAAAGTCGACTTACGACTAAACAAGTGTAAAGCACCAGCGTGAAATTTGTATTTGAGTTCGAATTACAAAAACATACTGACTGGCGGCAAAGCAATTTAGAACACAAACGTTAAATTTGTACTAGAGTGTACTAGACAGTAATCCAGCGCCAGGCATAGATTTATGAGGTTAATTACAAGAATAAGGCTGACTTGCAGCACAGCAATTTAGAGCACAAACGTTAAATTTGTACTAGAGTGTACTAGATATTAATTCAGCGCCAGGCACAGATTTATGCGGTTAATTACATGAACAAGGCTGACTGACAGCACAGTAATTTAGAACACAAACGTTAAATTTGTACTAGAGTGTACTTGATATTAATTTAGCGCCAGGCACAGATTTATGCGGTTAATTACAAGAATATACTGCGGCGAAACAGTTTCTAACACAAATGTTACCTTGGTTGAAAGCTTGGCCTCTAGACGGGCGAAAAGCGTTCGTGCAAGCGTCGATGGTCGCTACGCTTTTGGTACGTGGCGTGGGCTAAAGTTGTGACGTCCGAAATAGTCCCCTGCTTCAAGCGTGGGTGGAATGTGTCATGCTCTCTTGGCAAACACGGATATCAGCGTGACTGTTGAATGGGCCACTCGGTCATAAATTCCGCCTCACAAACGACGGAGAAAATAGGCCTAACGAGCTTCCATACTAACGGATGACCACAACAAACCCGCGAACGGACATCACCTTGCAACATATGTACTCTCAACGCTCGCCAACTGCCGTCTGCCCAAGCAGAAAAGTTAGAGGAGTCACAAATAACAAAAAAACAAACCGCCCCCACACCCGAACGATACAGGCGGAAACACCAGCACGGTATGTCGACTTACTCTGCCACAGGCTCCAAACCGAATGCCTAAAACCGACGCTAAAAACGGAGCATCGCGCTCAAAACTCTGTCTGCGACGTATCAGATGTAACCAATAGAAAGCCTGGGATTTCGCCCGGTGACGACAAGCCGTCTCGGTGCGATAGATGCTTTTTCACTTGCTCTCATGGACTAAATTTTAAATGACTTCAAAATAGACGTTCTCACAACTAAAGGACACGCACCTGCATGAAGCAACGGTGTAAAGATTGGCGCGGTGCGCTAAACCTTTAAATTAGGTCAAAAGCCAATCTCGTGTCTGAATTATTCTTTGATGCGAGAAGCTAAAGCGTTATAAGATGAAATATTACTGACGCGGACCCGATATACAGGCAGACTCGCCAACTCTGTCCCAAAACTTAAGAAATGGTAATGTAACTCTACGAATTCAGTAGAAAATGGACTGACAAGATATTAAACAAAAAAGATCCTCAGCACTACACTTTTAACACCCTGTATCTGGAAAACCAAAGGTTTTTCGGCTTATGGTTATATAAAGTTTTCTTAATATTTCCGGTTCTAGAATTCGCTATTAAAGTTTGGCAGGGTAATTTTGGGACATCCTGTATAATAACTCGAGAATGCCATAACCTATCAGGCTGATTTTTTGGGAGTTTATGTAGCATATTAATGCAAACAACAAAAACAAGAAAACCCCTGCTTTCTCTAATTCATCCTGAAATTCCCGTTATTTGCTGAAGAAGGACGCAAGGTCCCTATAGCAGCCCGCCCCAAGTATGGGGAATTGAAATGACCCTGAAGCTTTACCTTTTGTTTGTCAATCTGTGTTCCGGCTACCAGCAAAAGATAGTAAGCGGAGTGGAAAAGATACACATCGCCAGACTGCTATGCCTGAGGTCGCGTGTTCGAGTATCGGTCTCAACAAGACCTTTTTTTAACTTCTCCAAATAAGTGGGTGCAAATTTTTACCATTTTCATCTTTAAATCGGCAATGCCACATTATGAGTTCTTTCTGCCTCACTCATGCTCTCCGATAACAGTATTAGCAAATCACCAACTTAAAGAGCACGTTAAGCCATCGGTTCCAGACCAGGCTCCTACCACAAGCCATTCGATAGATACCTACCTACATACCGACTAGATTTTAAACCAATTTCCTTCGCAATTATTAGTTCCCGTCTCATATGATGTGCCGAAGTATGGATAAGGAAATTGCACTGTCTCATCTTGTTTAAGTGTACTTTTAATTTAAGAATGCATTTGTTGTTTTAACACATGTTTATGTCTTTAGCTCTTCTCTTTTGTAGTTGCCACTGTACCTCACCTTTGTGGCTACTATCCCATTCATGTGAGTACAGTGGCCACATTTTCAAGAAAAAGAAAAAAATGGTTATTGTGTTTATTTATGTTTTGTTTTATTAATCGAATTGGGATTATAATGCACCTACATGTAAGTTTTGTTTGTCACTAAATGTATTTCAATATTCCAGCTTGTTGTTCTTTTATCAAGTGGTTACTGAAAAAGTGGCCACTGTACCAGCCTCTCCCCTATAGTTGGTCAATCGTTTGTGCGTATTTGCGAATATGAATGACGAACAACTTATAGAACTTATAATCCTTCACTTTCTCTTTTCTTCTCTGTCTCATGTATCCACTTCCGCTTCTTCGCGTGCGGCACTTCCTCTTCCTCTTCATCCAAAAGTATAGCAATCATTGCCAATTCCCTATCCCTATCTACATTGCTATTTGGAAAATCACTGACTGAAAACTGACCAAACTGCGCCACTTACTTCATTCTTATTTGAAATTTAGTATAGTTATTGTTACGTGCTATATTGGTAATAGTGCAAATTGTGACATAAGTACCTACTTATCTCTGATTATGACATTTATTTTAATTATTATTAAAGTTCCAATTCGTTTAAGTAGAGTTTATTAATGTATGCTTTAATATTATTAAATATTTGTTCAGCGTTCTTTAATCAAAACATCTATTTTCACACTAGTTCTTTTATTAGGTATACATTGCAATAACGTAGAATTCACACAAACTGTTTGTTTGATGTGGACAAAGTCTACGCATGCGACAAACTTGAAACTTAACAAACACTTAACCTTAAAATTACATTTCCCACCAAATGTTCCACTAGACAGCGTTGCCGATTTTTTAAATTCTGAACAAAGCATAAGTCATTAGTCATGACAACCAACCATATACCAGTATTTGGTTGTAATTCTTTCTAAAAATTGCCTAGGGATAGCATTCCGCAATTGACAGCATCCAGCTGATCTTATTCCCGTCAAATTATTTTTCCATTCGAATGAGTAATGATTTCCTTTCTTATCGATAATTTATTAAATTCACCGTTAAGTGAGACAGTCAAAATTTATTGGAATAACGTAATAACGTCTATCACAGGCGTACCGGTTTTAATTGCTGAAAATCAAAGTGTTTTGACATTTGTTGATAGTTTGCCTGTGTCATTGAAATTTGACGAATTTCAGTGTAAATTACTGAAAGCATTCTCTTTGATCCTGTTTATTAACGTCCTATTAATCTGCACGACGTGGAAAATATACGGAAAGCGAGTTTGTGAACGTTTCATGAAACCAGGTGTGCACGTCTTAGTTTACCTGTTTTGGCCCAAATTTAATTATTACATTGTGATTACAGCCACGTCTAAGGCGATAGAAGAGTTGAAAGCGAGTGTATCCAAACTTAAACTACCCAAGGAGCATACACCACGGATATAAAGCCGCTCTAACCTGCCAATTCCAGCATAAAAAGTAAACTCAAACCAAGAATGGCAGAGAAAATCAAAAAATTTTTTGCCAGAAAGAAGGCCGACGCTAAATTCAAGATCGCAGGTCCCGGCCGCCGACTAAACGAATCCTCAATGACAGTTGTTGGCCCCAGCCGAAATCAAAATGCTACCTCTTCCCGCATGGAACCATCGCAAGCAACGCGCCAAGCAGCCGAAGCTGCACTAGCAAGGCTAAACAGCCAGAAAAAAGACACTGCATTTAACACGTCTTTAGCGGCAATTCAAGCCCAGGTTCGAAGGGAGTTAGAGGCCCAAAAGAAAGCAGAAACCTCGAAAAATTCTCCTCCACCAAATCGAAGATCTGTAGAGAGGGAGGTTTCTCTAGAAGCTTCTCCTCATTTGGCTGTAAAAGGTATCGTGTAATCATGTTAATATAAGATATGGAAGTTTTGGTATGAAAGATAGCGAAGCTGCACTTTGTCAGATCATTTTGAGTGAAAAATGCTTCTATTTAAGGTGTGTACTTCCGTTGCCCTATGATTAGTGAGGAGGTGTTGCCTAAAGAAGAGTGGAAGGTTAAAATTAAAGAATTTCTGTTTGAACAGCTGGAAGAAGAGAGAGGATTAACCGCTTGCCTCATTATACATTCTTGCAATTATAATAGGATTAAGGCATGTATTCAGTGACGTAGCCACGTCACTGTATGTATTGATATATAATTCAAACAGGGTGTTGATGAGGGAAAAGGGTGTATAATTCAGCCAAACATTCTTTACTGTTAAAATATTCGTTGTTTTTTTTTACGATAAATAAGATCTATGGACTATTAACTCGCACACTTTTTTATTATTGTGCAACAAGTTATCGGCATATAACACGATAATATCGAAGTACTTATAGTATTACTAATGGAAATACTTTGCATTTTGAAATTTCTATTCATTTATACCAGTTTTTTTACCGATTGTTTGTGTTTAGGTCAATGATTGTGTAGAGGTCCTTTGCAAATATCTTGACAATATACTGGGGAATCCAGACGAACCGAAATTTCAAAAAATCCGTTGCTCTAATGCCACCTTCAGTGATAAAGTCGCTCCAACACTTGGTGCAACAGAGCTACTATACGCTGCTGGTTTTCGGCAGCAGCAACTGGAACACAATGGAGTTGAAGAAGAGTTCTGGGTTTTTGATAAGCAAAATGTAGAAGGTTTAACTACGTTAGAAGTAAGTTTTATTGTATTTTGATTTCTTGTCACTAACTGACTTTATATACTACCTTCAAAAATTATATTTACTTAAATCGTTTAAGTTCCTTAGAGATGCCCTAAAATCTGAAGATAGAATAGAACTAGAACTTGATAGAAACGTTCAAGTATTGTCTCCTGCTCAAGCCGTTAAAAGAGTAGATTTACCTCAAGCTTTTTATTCGATTTCTCCAGAGGAGTTAAAAAAGGAGCAACAGTTAAGGTAATTTGTCCATAAAAAATATTTAAATTATAGTTTTTAAGTAAAATCAGAGTAACTATTACATAGTAGGTACTCACATTTTATTACCATTATAATAATGGCTATATTTCATTTTCATTCATTCTCCCATTTAAATCTCGTGTGTTAAATTTATTTCTAGATCGGAAGGTTTAGAAAAGCAATTGCAACTGAGAACAAAAGCAATGCGAGAAAAAGATGAGCAAAGGGAAATTAGAAAATATAAGTTTGCCCTTATGAGAGTGAGGTTCCCAGATGGACTCTACCTACAGGTATTTAATTTGTTCCATCAACTACAGCTTTTTACACGAACTATTATTACAGGGCACATTTTCGGTGTATGAAAAGTTTGGAGATGTTATGGAGTTTATTCTTGAAAATTTGGATAATGCCTCTGCTCCTTTTATACTGACCTCACCATCTGGTCACAAGTTTGAAGATAACGACAATGAGAGCACCTTAATCGCCTTGAAATTAGTTCCAGCTACGATACTTACGTTCCAGTGGGAGCCATCGGTTGCTGAGGAAATGGCTAGGATTACTAACAACACATACCTCAAGCCTGAGATTATGATGTTGGTACAATCATTGTAGTGCTTTTTTATATTTATATTAGTCTGCATTATTTATGATATGGAAATATTGTATATTTTGAAATGTCTCAATTTTATTCCTGCAAATTACTTGATGTCAGATGTACTATTTATTAGCAATTTATAAAGCTTCAAGAATAAATTACTACATGTTCTACAGTATGGTATCAGATGTATGTCGCAGCGTCTCGATTAAGTTACGTACTCCTTGCATAGGCATAAATGCAAAGTTAATCTTGTGCTTTCACGAAGTAAATTATGCAAAATGATATTAAAAAGTTACCTTTCTCAAAATAGTTATTTGCAGTACGAGTGTCAGTTGATTTTTTAAGTGGAGGCGTTTATGCAACAGGTAGCGAACAAAATCAAATTAATTACTTTTATTCGCAACCATATATGTAATGTTAACATTCCTGACCTCATTTGAGTGGGGGAAGTCGTACATTTCAGCCCGCTACTTCCCGCACTCACTTCCCGCTCAGTGCGAGAAGTACATTCCCGACCGCTGAGTAGGTAGGGATACTGGGAATCTTGTTGATCCATTCATGCGCGTCGCAACCTGTCATCATAATATAATCATTTTTCCAATTATTGTTTAGAATAAAGTGGTTGCGAATAAAATAGTATACAAACCTCGACAGGAAGTTTCCTTCAATCAGCTAACTAATCTCTCGACAGTAATGAAACACTTCCCATCTCGGGCTGTAATATACTATTACCACCTTTGTCAGAAATTGACAAAAAATCTAGGACCTTCAGCCTGGATCCTGCAGTTAAACATTGAAAACTCTAGCTATAGTAAATGTCAGATCTTGGAAAGGCTACTTCAAGTAAATAATATAGACATTGCTGCGATACAGGAAATTCATGTAGAAAATGCTGACCAACTTTGTAGAAGGGAAGCTATTGCAAGAGTGAGCTACCACGAAACATACAGATGTATCACTTACGTGTGAAACAACGTGTAGAACTAGAAATACAGACAGTGAATTTACAAACGATAATCTCAAATATTACAATTCGTTTAAACAGTGGACTACAAATTGTAAATATCTACAAAACACCCATGGTAGTTAGGCCAAATTCAACACTCCCCATTAGTCAACACCCAGCTATATACATTGGCGACTTTAACAGCCATCACACGCACTGCAGATATAATGCAACGGACACAAATGGACGTGCATCGGCGGACTGGACTGATCTTAATAACATGCATCTCATTTTCGACGCTAAACAACCTGGCACTTTCCGTTCAGGCCCTGATCTTTATTTGGTGACCTCCGACAAAAATGTGATCCATCTCAAAGTTACCCAACAAGTACTTGAAGGTTTCCCCAATAGCCAACACCGTCCTGTTATGGTTGAGGTTGGTCTTAAAATCCCGTTAATCTCTTCTGCACCCCTCCCAAGATGGAACTTTCGTAAAGCTAACTGGGATGATTTCGCTAAACAACTTGATAAGATTGTACATCTTATCCAGCCGGTATCTGGAAATTACGAAAGATTCTTGGGCGTGGTAATGTCCATAGCCAAAAAAACTATAACTCATGGGTTTGGAAAGACATATATCCCATGTTGGTCCGCAAATACAGAAAATCTTTACAAAGAATTCAAAAAGACACCAGATACAGCTGCAGAAATACTGCACTCTTTAGATACTGCAAGGAGGGAGAGATGGCAGTCAACAACAGGAGAGATCTCGACTTTACTGCGTAAACTGGGTGGTGCTTCTGCACCTTCTAAGAAAGTCGCACCTATAAGCCCGGGTGCAATTGCAAATAGATTAGTTAAGCTGCCGAGGTCCTGGAGAAAAGACGCAAACAAAAACTGTGCGCTCCACTCGTAACACAAGTAAGTTCATTTATTTAGTATAATATACTAGTACATTGAATCATTATTATATCTTATTTATCAATAATAATATTAATAAAACGCGAAGTAAATGCATCCCAAGATGTCTCCCGCCCTTTTGCAGTGATCGAAGTAAATAAAACAATAAAGGCTACAAAGTGTGGAAAGGCAGTCGGCTGTATCCTAATTTTGGCAGAAACTTGGGTCCCTTAGCTCATGAATGGTTATCGAGGCTTTACTCTACCATAATGGATACCGGTAAACCACCCAAGGCCTTCAAGCAATCTAAAGTAATTATTGCAGTACAAAAGCCAGGAAAATTATGAACTCTTCCGCTTAGTACCATGTAAGAAGTTACTTACTCTCATCAATAATTGCCTCAGTCCTTCCGTGTTCATATAAATAATAATAATACTATACTTTATTTAGCATATAATTGCTACATTTACATTCAATTCTATTCTAATATTTACATCTTTATAATACAAAAATTTTTAAAAAATCAGCACAGTATCTAGCTAATTTTCACTTCTATACTTCTCCCTTAATCTAATTTTGAATATCCTTATGTCACCTACGTTACGAATATTATCATCCAGTTCATTAGCTTTTTCGAGTGAATTATTATGCCAATTTTGAGAAGCCAATGGGGAAGACAACAACTCAAGTAGTGTGATATAATAATAAACTGCAGATAGCCAGGTTAACTTAGCAATTAAGGAAATACATTGTAACCTCACATTATTGATAAGAGATAAAACAACTGTAACCTTTAAATGGGCTTGAACAGGTGCGGCCTTCACGTAAAATAATATAGGCAACACATTATACCAATCATAGTATAATTGGTGGCATACACCATCGAGGAAGTATTACAAGCAAATAACCTGTGGAAATATGTAAACATGGCGGGCGACATTATGGTGACTGGAGAAGAGAACAACGAGGGAGCAACGAAATTTAAATGCTGTCAAGGACAAAAACCAGCCCGAATACGTGTCTGCATTATATGCAATGCACTCTACCACACCAGCTGCTCGAAACGGGTAAAAACGTGAAGGTAGTGGACAACTTGTTCGTTGTGTGCTGCGCGCCGAACATAATCTCAACAGCGGACGAGGATGGGGAAAGCACGAATATCTTGGCGATGAAAAAGGTAGTCGCATCCCTAAAACGCGAAATAGCGGACCTTAAAGCCCGGAAGGAAAAACCACAGGAACGCGAGGCGATCCAGAAAGAGGATGAACTCCAAACCTCTTCAAGTAACGCACCGAGCAGGGCTGCCAGCAGCGGTGACCTAGAGATTGCGTGCGAAGTTCGCGACAAGTACAAGAACGAAAATGTTCTACTCAAGGATCTAATCAAAGAGATAAAGGACAAAACACACTTCTAGCTGAAAAAAATGCAAGATTGAGTGAGACCGTAAGCAGTAACCAAATGACCTTTGCAAGCGCCGTAAGCCGGCAGGGCAATGGAGCAGCCACTCCCCGAATAGAGAAGCGAAGGATACCATCGATCATCGTAAAGCCGAAAGAGACACAGAAATCTATGAAGACCCTGAAGGACATGAAAGCATCCGTTGACAGCAGAAACGTAAATGCTAATATTATCAATGTGAAAGAGCTAAACAATGGTGGACTCAAGATCAAATGCGACAGCGACAAAGATCTACACATCATGACTGAGGAACTTCAACGACAGCTTGGTGGCAATTACGCTGTAGAGACGGAACAGCTATCAAACCCTTGTATCAAAATTGTCGGCATAAACGAAGAGTACAAGCCAGAAGAACTGGAGGAAATCCTGCTACGGAAGAACTGCAGAGAATTTGAATCTCCGGTGATGCATGTCAAAAATATAATCCGCATTGACAGCAAAGGCACACACACCGCTTTTGTTGAGGTTGACGCTCGCGTCTATGCCAAACTATGCGTGACCAGGAGAGTGTTCGTTGGCTGGCAAAGCTGCGCAGTCTATGATAATCCAAACCTTAAAAGATGTTTGCGGTGCTGTGGATACGGCCATGGAATCAAGAAGTGTACGACGGAGGTAGCCTGCCATTATTGCTCTGGTAACCATGAAGCAAAAAACTGCGATAAAAGGGACACGAGACGGGAGCATAAGTGCATCAACTGCGATAGAGCGAACAAACAGTTCAAGTTTAATAGAGATGTAAACCACGCTGCGAGCGCAGAGAACGAGTGTGGAACCTGTTACGGTATTAAAACAACTTTACGACGCCCACCCAAGGTGAGCATCGCACCACGGAATCAGTCCTGGAAACTGGCACACTTGCACTGAGATTTGCTAAAAACAGGCTAAAGGCCACGGCTGCAACGCTCAGGGAGCCGGGCGTGAGTCACACGATACGTTCTGGGCAAGCGTGTTGAGGCATATATATAGGGTACGTCAAAATTATGAGGGCGCCACCAAGCCTGTCTTAACCCGGATAACCGGGCCTGGGCGGTTAGACGGGGGCGAAGTATTCAAGACACTCTGTCGATAGGGGTACTCGTGAATTATAAACTCACACAACGATTTCGTGATGGCAAAAATACTTAGATCATGAAGGGGGCTTTTTCAGCCACGGCAATGTCACCACCAAACCTACCTGCACGCTCTGATCTCACTGGCTCCACCGTACATTTATCTCCTCCATGATGGGCGCACGCTGAAACAGAACATGCACAAAGCGACCAAGAATAAAGCGTCTCTTAATTAGATAAGCGTCTATTGGTCCAGTCTTACATTGGGGCAGCAAAGCGTGCCGCAAACATTGCGTTAGTTCTTATAAATAAGCATCAGCTGATGGGCGCACTACGGTTACTAAACAACACCCATAACTGTACAAAATCAAAAGCAGTTTGACATATGAGTCCCACAAAGGGAACGTTTGTTCATAAAAATGCTCACATGATAATTTGGGCAAACACAGCAAAGCCCAAGTGAGGGAAGTAATTAGATCAAAAATGAGCGAGCGACGCCACTTCGCGACAACGATTTAAGATGCGAAGGGTACGTTTTTAACGGTGCACAAGATTTCACAGTTATTCACATGATTAAGCGCACAGCTCGCGCACGAGAAGTTAGTATAATTCAATGGTTACAAATACCTTAATTTTATTGGTGACGATCCAAGAGATCAGCATGCGGTCCAGCTTGCGGGAAACAGGTTGCCTGTGGCAATTCATTCGCCGCTAAAACGGCCGACGTGTGAATGGTCTGGATGCGCCCAAAATGGCGACAAAGGCTGGCGCTTCAACAAACGCCGCTACGACGGCCAAACTAGCCCAAGTGATGTCCTACCTCAACGGAATCCTCGCACAACGAGCTAGAGGGAACACTCCCTTACGTGACGACGTAGAACCGGGCATGGAATTCCATCACACCTACGCCTTGGCGTAATAAGATCGCCGCTAACGACCCACACACCTCCCTTGTTCAATCGCCTGAGTAGAACTGCCACTTAAGGCGAAACAGTTTATCAAATACCTGCTGAAGCAGCACGAGACGGAAAAAGGCTGACGCCCCCGCCAAGGGCGGGAGCGCTGCACGAACACCCACACTATCCGACCTCTTATTAGATCAACGGCTCTCGGCTGAATGCCCCGCAAGGAGCGTTACGACGCTTGAAGTGGCGTGAGCCAAAACGGCGTTACCACGTGACCCTCGACAGCCAATGGCGATGCGCCCAATAAAACAAATAAGGCCGGTGACAAAGACAGCGCGAGGCCTCGCAGTCACACCAACAGCGTAAATTCTAGAAGGTTCGGAAATCCTGCGAGCGTTAACACACGGCTGTCAAAGTACCAACAAAGGGGTGCCCCAGATGACGAGAAATACTGCGCTTGAGGCCAAATATGTGCAAAATCATTATTATGGAATTAGGCGATGAAGCCAAATAAGTAACTAAAAGGGTTTAACATACGGGCACGCTGCCCTAAAGCCTAGGTGGCTAATTAAAATACAAAATGACCTGACAAACCTTCAAATCACGCAAGGAGTATCTCATCTCAAAAGTAAATTACCCATCCGGGAACTTAATTTCCGGATAGTTACAATGGTTAAATACACCACGGACTTTGAGGGGTATAACATAAACACCTTGCGCTTTCACAACCACGGGGACTGTGCGGATATTATCTCAGCTAATAAGAGGATAACTGTCGTCCATTTCAACATCAGAAGCATAAATAAACACTTTGAAGAATTAATTGTATTTCTAGAAATGTATCAGCACAGGTTTGACGTCGTTGTCTGTTCTGAAACCTGGAATGTGATAGACACCAAGCTCTATCAAATAGAGGGATACACCACACTATACAACAATGGAAGGGTCAACCAGAACGATGGGGTGATAGTCTTCATCCGTAGCTCTGTGCTGATGTCGCATGCAATTGACGCGGTAGGTCAGATAAATGCCCTACGTATTATCATGACATCTGGACCAAGTAATGGACACGTAACAATGGTGGCAGTATACCGACCGCACACCGTCGACCCCAAGGACTTCGTTGAGAACATATACAACTACCTGGACTCCATAGCCGAAGACGAGATGGTGTTCATTGGTGACTGCAACATCAACATCTTAGATATCGACTCCGTCACGGTGGAATATACAAACAATCTCAGCGAACTAGGATTAGCCTCAGCAATAAACTCATACACTCGCGTCCACGGTGACGCGCGGACATGTATTGATCACTGTTTCATTAAGTCAAAAGAACTTCCGCAGAACATAACCGCTGGAATCCTGAAAACGAGCATCACGGACCACTACCCAATCATCGTGCAACTGCCGAACACAATGCTACCCGCAAAATCTACGACTATGATGGACAAAATCAGGACGGACTTCGAGCTATTGGTTAATACCGTTTCAGTGGAAAAGTGGGCTAATGTCCTTGATTCCACGGACGCAGAAGAGGCAACCACAAACTTCGTCGCAAGGCTAAGTGAGCACATAGGAAATGCCACCACCAAGAAGACCATTAGAATCCCGGCATCAAAAAAAACCATGGATCACCCCCGGCATAATTCGATCCATAAAAATTCGGGATATCTTACACCATCGGGCATCAAAAAACCAACTAAATGAATACCTAAAATAAGTGTAAAACCTACCGGAACATGATAACAAATCTCATAAAAAAAGCCAAAACTGCATACCATGCGTCAAAAATCCCAAACTCAAAAGGCGACCCGAAGAAAATGTGGAGCGCGGTGAGTGAAATTATAAATCCAGGACCAAAACGGAAAGATGTGGATAAAATAAGCAAGAATGGGAAAATCATAACAGACAAGCAAGAAATCGCAACCGTATTCAATGAATACTTTGCTAACATTGGTGCCACCCTTGCGTCCCAGATAATCACGACTCCTCAAAATCCTGCTAACGTGAGACAGATTGTTAACTCCATGTATCTGACAAATGTCGATGAACTTGAAACCCTTAACTGCATCCATCAACTACAAATCAACAAGGCCCCTGGCATCGACGGGATCACCACAAAAATTCTAAAAACCTGCGCGGAACACATTGCAAAGCCAATCAGCCATATCATAAACTTATCGTTCAATGCAGGGATCTGCCCTAGTCACTTTAAAAAGGCAGTAGTAGTCCCAATACACAAATCAGGAAACGTTACCACATTACAAAACTATAGACCAATTTCTCTGCTGCCAAGCATCTCAAAAATCTTTGAAAAATGCCTAGCGGCAAGAATCATGAGTTATCTACAGCACGTGAAAGTGTTACATCAAGCGCAGTTCGGCTTCCAAAAAGGTATATCTACCGATCGGCTATTGCCAAACTGACTGCACACATCTACGAAACACTTGACAACGGCACACCTGCGCTTGCGGTTTTCGTCGATCTAGCGAAAGCCTTTGATACGCTAAATCACGAAACCCTCTTGGATAAACTCGAAAAATACGGCTTTCGCGGAAACGTACACTGTTTGCTGAAAAACTACTTAACAGATAGAACTCAAGTAGTAAGAGTACAGAACCACCTTAGCAGTCCTGCGTCGGTAAGCTGCGGCGTTCCTCAGAGCTCTGTACTGGGACCAATCCTGTTCATAATTTATATTAATGACATCTTCAACATTAGTGCCCAAAGTCAGATTATAAGCTATGCTGATGACACAGCAATCTTATTCGCTGGACAAACTTGGGAAAATGTCGTACAAACTGCGAAGAGAGAATTCCCGATACTCAGAGACTGGTTCCGAGCTAACTTCCTAACCTTAAACATGGAGAAAACGCAGGCGCTAACCTTCGGCTGCTACCGAGATAGTCTACCACAGTTACGCGAAATAGAAATCCACGAGGAGGACTGCGACGACCAAACAGACTGCGGCTGCCCTAAAATCAAGCTAGCAGGTTTCGTCAAATACCTCGGCATTGTAATCGATAGCCACCTCCGCTGGGACCATCATGTCGAATACATACTACGCAAGATGCGATATATGTCCTGCATATTCTACAAACTCCGGCCCATACTAAGCAAAGATCAACTACGCACAGTATATTATGCACTAGTGGAATCTGTACTGTTTTACGGGATCATAGGCTGGGGTGGTGCCCGCGACAACGTAATGAACGCTCTGCAAACCACACAAAATAGAATAATAAAAGTTATGCTATGGAAAGGCAGGCTGTACCCAACCAACCTCTTATATGACGAAAGCGATGTTCTAAACCTACGGCAAAAATTTTGCGTGGCAGCACTACAGCATTGCGTTAACAAAGATCTTCTCTCAATCGCTGATCGTGCCGAGGACGAAAGAATAATGAGGAGCGACACCAACAAAAAATTCCTAGTTCCTGGATGTTCAAAGAGTATTGGTCGCAGGCGCTTCACGTATTGCGCAGCAAAAGTTGCAAATTCCTTAACGCCCGAACTACGACAATCACTACTGGCAGGCCCGGTGTCCTACACGTGCAAAAAGAAAATTCAGGAGGCGGTGAAAAACATCCCGAGGCAACTGTTGGCTCTCCTGATAAGCGAGTAACGTCGGTCAATCCATGCAGTGCCAGCACTTAACCTAGACTAGCAACTTTTAATGTACAATCTCCAGATTGCGGACAAGTGCTTATTGCACTTATGCAGTCTTCTGTGTGTTGAGTGCAGTGGAATTGCTTGTATGCATGAAAATCCACTGTAAAAATGCTCAATAAATTATTATTATTATTATTATTATACCTAATTGGGGTTGCCAACACTGTCATTTTGACCCGAAGACTTCGGGTTTGGCAATCATTCTTCGGGCTTCGGGTTTTCAATAAAATTCTTCGGGTTAACTACATAATATATGGATTGCGAAAAATGTTACTGCTATTTAAAAGCTGCAGAGCAGAAGTCATTGGTAGAAAGTGGGCAAAGAGACAAAAATATATAAATTCAGAAAATATCTTAAATTTTTTCAGAAATATGTAGTTTCGTAATAGTTTACTTAACTTCTAAATTAGATTTTGAATACATTTTTTATGGAAAAAATAGTTTTGTTCTTTAATTCCTATGATTTACAAAGACCAAGAATCATGCTATGTGTAACGGGCCAGCTGGATCCCTTACCTTTTCATACTTAAATGTAGAAGCCAAGTTGTATTTCCTATGTATTAGGTTTAATATTGTATTTTATGTCAGCAAATGTAAGTCAGTCCTGCTCTGGAAGTGTATTGTGAATTTTTGTTTTTGCGAGTGCAGCAAGAAACAAGCTGTACGCGGGATGAGGGGATTTTAAACTCATGCAAATTTAACAAAAAAGGCAGCAGTTGCACGCAGTCTCTTCTGAGAGCTGCATGGGTTTGTTAGATTGGAAAGTATAGTACGTGAATTCGTCCAGGGAGTTATAAGTTAATTTTAAGTGGCCTAAAAGAGCCTGGTAGCAAACAGTGCAGCGAACCAGCGTTTGCAAATTCCTTAAACGCATTTTCCAAGTGTACATGTAAGTACACCCATTGTGCTATATTTAAAGGCTTATTTGAAGCGTCAATTTTAAGAAATGCCAATTCAACTGACCTTACTAACCCTGCACGCGATCAGTGGTTTCCAGCATGTCCGCCAGGAGCAGGTGATGCAATTGAGGCGTGGCGTTTCCAAGGGTATGCAGCAGCCAGTTCCAGGTAAAATGTTTGTATATCAGCCTGATAATGTTGCGTTTAACTGCGACCTTTTCCAAAGCGAAGGAATGTGTTTTATCAGCTACTCAAATAAGTACCGGCTTCAGGCAATTTTGACATTTCAGTTTTGTTAGACAATTTCACATTTGCCTTCTTTTAAAAGATAATTATTTCAACGTTATTTTTGGTGATGTTTTACGTTGTTCATGTATGTTTGCAACACACTTGCGACTATCCCAGAGCCATAATTTATCATTCTGAACAACTTTTCTTGGTAAAATTTTGCCGTATCATGAACAGAAAGGGTAGTTCACCTGAAAAGAAAATACTTTTTGCTTCACTGTCAACTCCAACTTATTTTTTCAAAAACTTAAAATATTCTTAGAATTCTCTTCAGACCAAGCAGGACCTAATCCCACAATCTTAAAATAAAATTCAAACATTTTTAGTCCATCTCACCTCTTGTAACATCAATCCTGGGACCACTGTATATAGCACGCTGGTTTTTTGAAAACTTCTCTATTTTTTTTAATGTCTTTTGTATTTGTATGCATGGTTTTTGTTTTTTATGTTTTTATTTGTGTTTAGAAGTCAATAAATGATGTAAACAATTCGGATTTTGTGAGTTTCAATCCGACCAACACCATAAGGGGGAACCAGATTTCTGTTTTAGCAGATAACGATCTTGCATAAGCGACTAACTGAGCTATTAAGAGAGTTTCATGTTCACTGAGTGATAAAATGGGCAAATAATTATTTAAATATTAAGGCATACGAGACGTCTTGTTCAAATTTAATGTATTCACGGAGGGATAAAAAGTGCCGCATTTCATATGCTACTTAAAAAATATAAAATAATTTTATGAATCATATCTTTATAATGTAAAAAATTATTTCACCTTACACCTTTTTTCTCCCCCAAAAATTATTTTCTTCGGGTCAGCATCGACTCAATGTTGGTAACCCTATACCTAATAAATCCTTTCACAAACACAGAATTGTAACCCACTCCCTTAATTGCAGTTTTGGCGTAAGTTATTTTTTCCTCGGGTGTCAAAATACAAGACTAGTTAAGATATGCAGAGATAACAAACCATCCGGAAAGAGACAACCAGGGCGATCACAACAAAGATGAATCCAGAGTTGGATATCATTATTGAACCCATAATATTAAACAGGACAGCGTCCTACGATAAAGAAGAAGAAAAATTGGAGCATGGATAGCTCTAACCAGAAGGAGAATCATTGGTCCAATCTTCTTTTGACGGAAATTTAAACGGAGAAAACTATCACATATAATCTCATAAGAGCATTAATTCTTTTCGGAAATTTTTTGGAGTGCGTTCCAACAACGTCGTATTAATTTGCTCGAGCGGGAAACGAGGGCAAATTAGGACGTTTTTGGAATGCACGAAAAATAATTTCCGGGTATGAATTAATGCTCGAATGTAGCTTCGGTAAGAAAATCGGAACGACACAAACCCTAAAAAGAAGTAATGTCTACCTTCAAAAAATTTCCAAGAAGTTTTGTTGTTGTCTTGGTTACGGTTCGTGAACTAATTTTTCTATTGGTCATTAATGAGTGTCGTGCGATTTTCGCAATAATATTCTTGAACCGTTTATAAACCAACTCCATGACGATGAAATTCAAAATGGCTATTTCCAACCAGATTCTGCTAGATCACATGTTGCACAAGCTACTCTGGTATATTTGCGAGAATTTTACGATGATAGACCAATTAGTAAAGACTGTTTTGTTTCCATACCTAAAAAGTTCAATTTTCAAAACTCCCGTGCATACCATTGACGACTTACGAGACAACATTACCAGACAATGTCAACTGATGAAAATATGCTGATACATGTTTTTGAAAACATGAAACGTCTGATTAATTTATGTTTAAATGTTGCAGGCAAACATTTTCAGCATCTGCTATAATAACTTTAATAAAAGACTGAGTCCTATGTTTAATATCCTTAGGTATAATCATGTATTAGTATTTTATTGATTTAGCATTACATTACCACATTTTAAATAATGACAATCTTTTTGAAATGTGTTTCCTTGAATGACGTTTCATTTAAGGTTAGGTGGTATAAAGACGGACACAGATATGCAATTTATAATCCATAGCTTCCCAGGACGTAAAGACTTTTTGAACACCCCTTATTATTAGGAGTAAAAGTGATACTTTGTGTGGCGAGACCGGCCGCAATTGACTAACGAGGGTAAGCGAGTCAGACAAGTTCGGGTGAGGCACACAAAGTCACTTTTAATCCGAATAGCATATGCTATTTTATTCTCAAACGCCCAAACTAATATGAATAAATATATATTTAAAAAATTACGATTATCAAGAATTGACGTCTACGCCACTTGCCCACAATCAAGAAGACCAATGTCAACAATATTTGAAAGCTAATCAAACTTTAAAGCACTTTTACTTCACCGGCGTAAAAGCAGCCACTTTTATGCCTAGGCATAAAACTAACGCATTTACCTTCTCTGTCAAGTCACATAATAATAATAATATTAATAATAATAATAATGTTTATTCAACTTCACCATATAATACAAAGAAAAACAAATACATAATTTAAATATAAATCCACGAAGCGGAAAAGGGAGTAATTCAGTCACTGCAACAAGTATGTGACTGATCTACTACCCGCAAAGTTGTAATTTATAATAATATTCCTGTAATTATGCCTAACAACAAATGCGTAAAAAGAAAAAGAAGAATGTGTAAATTTAGTGACGCTATCTATCCATCCTGTTCAAATAACAACTGCTTATTCAGGGCTGTCCAACACGTGGCCCGCGGGCCGCATACGGCCCGCCAGGATTTTTGTGCGGCCCGCGGATTGATAGGCACTATATTTTCAGAAAACATGAATCTGGATTATAAATTATAAATCGTTGAAAACAATAAAACATAGGTACATAAAACAAAGTTACAAAAAGTGGACGTGACTACCTCCCTGGACTTTCCCATACTGGAAACTGTTCATATCGTCTTTATTCAACAGTCTTTACAACATATCAAAATTTCAACTCGATGACTCACGTCTTCACCGTGATAAGCGTTTACACTTTCACGTAAATTGCGGGTAAATATAAAAGAACTAGTGAGTCACCCGAACTACGTTTCGGTTCGCAAAATTAAGAGAGATTCATTAATATAAATTAAAAAAAAAGATGCATCGACGGGATCGAACTCGGGGCTCCCGCGTGATAGGCCAGCACGCTTACCGCACAACCACACTCTCCTGTTTAAATAATGCGCGCACCCGAGCTAATACTAGACAGCGATAGGCGCTCCGCTCTGCTGCCTAGAGAAGTTAATTAAATTATACTGCTGCCTAGAGAAGTTAATTAAATAAGTCTGAAAATTAGCAAACTTTTAAGCCATCGTACAACTTAATCGGTCCAGTATCTTCGGAGGAGATAGCGAACAAACATAGTTACACGCAAACAAAGAGAGCTACGATTTTATGTTATAAGATGTGTAGTTCAAAACGTGACCACCGAGCTTCTGTAGATGGCGCCAAGTGGACAAGCCGCCACTGTGCTATTTATGTGTTATTTTATTCAAAACGGCTGTAGCACCGAGGTGAAATTTTCTAAGTACCTGGAAATTATATTTTCTAGGGCATACAAAATCGATTTTTTTATTTTCGCGGAAAAAGATTCTTTGACGCAAAAATATAACAACCGTTAGAATAAAAAAATTATTTTTCAAAAATAGAGGGGGGAGGGGGCCGGTGCGCTTACATATATCCACGAGTGTAATATTTTTTTGCATATTCATATGCTCCATTATGCACTGAACAATCCAGTGAAAACCCCAGCTACCTATCTTGTTTTGTTTATTAATTAAAGGGGTTTAAATTTTCAAACTTCAAAGCTTCGTAGAGGGCGCCACAGATAATTCATGAGATTCTTTAAAAAACATATCGATAGCCCTTTTCGGGGTCTATCAGTGTATGAAGTTTAAACAAATTCCTGTGGGCAGTTTTTGAGAAATGATTTTTAGAAAATTTCCAAAATTTTGAAAATTTGTAATTTAGGCCCCTTAATATTTTTCAAAACACTTTTTATATCACCTCATGTTAGCCTTCATATACTATTCAGAAAACAAAAATCAATTGAATCGATTCATCCGTTTTTGAGTAATAGGGCGTTAAACTCAAAATTTTCAAAAAATCCTAGCGCCCTTCATTTTAAACCTAACGAGTTCGGAAAAAAACTAACAGATTTGTCTTATGACCCTCTATCGTTATCCGCGATAAAATTTTCAAAATTTTAATCACGAAAACAGTGATACCAAAAAAACATGCGTAACTTCCGCTTCCGGTTTCAGATTTTTTGAAAAGCTTATTTTGTCGATGAATTTTCGATACACCCCCGCATTCCAAAGCGCATAAAAATCGGAGCAATACTTTCGGCTGTAGGAGCGTCACCCACCCACACACACACACACCCACACACACACCCACACACAGACAGACATTTTTTAAAAACCACTTTTTTGGGTTCCTAGAGTCCCAAAACGGATATTTCTGTGAAAATCTCGATTTCCAAAATTTTCATGATTCCAATACTTCCCTATACCTATGGGTATGGGAAAGTAAAAATATATAAGTAGTAAAAGAATTTTCACTTTATCTGGCAACATTGTGGTAGGAAACAGTCCCGCCCACCTCCGGTGCAAGGCTTGTCTTGTCCATTGTTTCGGTCTGGAAATTGCCACCAATGCGAATGGTACTGCAGCGATCAGGCACCTGTTTTTGACTGTTTTTTTAATAGTGTTTAGTTCTTGTAGTTGTTCATTGATGTTAATTAATGATTACTTTGACAGTTCTTACTTTTGAATAAATGTCATTTTATCTAGCTTATTTATCGCTATAAGTAAATTTACATTAATTGATGCAGATTTTTTCTTTTGTAGATATCTCAAGAACGGACGGGAATTAATCTAAAGTGTATATGCTTTTTTTGTTTAGAATCACCTCTATAGCTCGTTTCACTCTGACTATGCAGTGTACAGGGATAGGGCTACAGTATTGCCATATTTCCCCCAGCGAGTCGCTTAAAACTGAACACGAAGACGTCAATCATAATAAATCCGCCTTTTGTATTGCAATCGGCTTATTTGTTAATACCTTGTTGAAGTAAACCCTTTTTGTCGCTTCTGCGTCAATTTGAAAAGAGCAGCATATAATGCAAAATTGAGTATACCTGAGTGCGGTCTACAAACGGCAACGCAGCAGGCAAAGTTTGCCTTTAAATAACATTGTCGTATGTTCTCTGTACTGCATAGTCAGAGTGAAACGAACTATAGAACACATGTTGTAAGTTTGTCGGTTTTTACCTCAGGGAACACCCTGTATTGTGAAGAATATGGTCTAAATTGTTTTTAATATTAATTAAAATTGTGTTGTAGGCCTTAGCATAATATTCTGCTTGACATAAAATTATTAAACTGATTAAAATAGAATCCGTACTTATTTACTGCACTGAAATAAATGGTTGTATGCCCTTTTAATATTTTATTTACCTGCAATTAATTATAATAAACGATAGCTCAGTAGGACAATAACTCTGTAATCCCAGGGTGAGTTCCTAGTACGTTGTAATTTACAATTTATCTGGTACGGTACTGTGCACCGGAATTAGTTCAAATCGGTACGCGGTAGCTAAATGTTTGCAAAACTGTCAAAAATCCCACAAAATGGTTTGTGTCGTACAGTCAGCATTGCTTGAAGTAAAATGCTCATAAAATTATGAAAAAACTCGTATGGTAAATACTTAAATCTTCAGGCTTTGCGACAAATAACATCTTTTGTTTCAGGCACGTATTTTTTTTGTGACGTCAGATGGACGCCGGCTTAAATTTTGCAATTGTTTTAATCGGACGCTTCGATGTCATTTGACCAATGATCGCACTCGCTTTTTGAACTTTTAACCAATCAAAAATGGCTTGCGTCGATAATTATTGTTATATAACAACTTATCGGTAATACTCCACCTTACTCTTCAAAATGATGATTCGTTAGTTTTTTTAATTGATCCAAGCAATAGTCACGCAATAGTAGATTATGTTATTAGGAGTAAAAGTGATACTTTATGTGGCGAAGCTGAAGTTTATTTAGCCGAACGTTAGTGACGCAAATAATTCAGCTAAGCTTTTGAATTTTTGAGGTTTATTATTTTTATCATTTGTGTTTACTTGCGCATCGCGGTTTTGGGCTTCGGGGCATTCTTCTGGAACGTAACCCCTGCGAACGGCGAGGTGTGCCTTTACTTTTAAGTACATATTTATACCATTTTATTGTGCATATAAATTGCATGTTTTTGCAGTTTTATAGTACATTTTTACGCACTCTGGCGATAGTATTTGCTTAACAGGCAGCAAATCAAAACAATTGATTACATATTTATGACAGCTTCGATAAGTATTCCATACCTTTTAACACGTTATTGCTTTATATAAATTAGTTGCCACATTTGTTTATAAAACAATATTCGAAACCAATTAGTACTTGGTACTAGTTGATAATGGAAAATTTCCTTAGTAAAATAATTATGAGACCATAAATTATGACAATTTGAGCCATTTGAGGCACTTTCTAAATTTCAAACATGCAGTAAAATTTCTCATTCTTTAAAATTGTTTGTCCCACGAATATCTGCAATTGCTTTAGTGAATTATTAAAATATCAGTTATGTGCTACTCGGCTACTCCTACAATTTTAAGTTCTAGCATTCCTGTACTTGTTTACGAAAGTATATTTTGGCAATGTTCTCATGTGTTCCGCTGATACTTCATACTGGGTGGGGTCTTTCCAGACTGAACATTGAGAATTTGCATGGGAAACGTTTAGCTATATTGTTGCGCTCCAATTAATTTATGGTAAAACAAACCTTACGCCTTCACGGTCTGTAGTGCTACGATATACATAATTGTGGTCTCATCGGTATGCAACGTTGTTTATATAATTTTGTGATTTTCTTTACCTTATTAACATTGTTTTTTAATATGTACGGAGTTATCATATAGTTATGGGTATACTTAAATTTTTTATATAATTTTAACAAATCAAGCTAACACAAAGTAAACGAAATCTAATTGCTTAAATAATGGGATTGTATTGTATCTGTGGAAAACAATTGTTGATGAAATGACAACTACTGACACAGATGTCAAAAGGAAATCATCGCAATTTTAAGCAGACATTTTGTGAATTTATGGCCACCAAGATCACCTGATCTTAACCCCCGAGTTAATTAAAAAATTTGTGAATTCATTTTAATGTGCTATTCTTGTTTCCATGAGGATTTGATTGTTACTATTGTTTTCTAAGGATTCGCCACGCCTATAATTGGCCTAACGGCTGTTGGCTGAGTGCGAATTAAATTAAATTAAATTATTTTAAAATGCAATAAATGAAAAAGACGCATCACAAATAACAATAGGGAAAGTAACATGTAATACCCGACATACTTGCTGTAAACTGAAGTCTTGATACCATTTGATCAATAGAAGTTCTTCCTCCATAGAATATATTGTTTTTACATACTCAGTACTCATTGCGCGTTATAATAAACTCTGTATATTATCGATTTAAAAAATTTCTTTGTTCTGATTATACTCCCCCCTAAATTGTACTTTTAAGGTATGTTACTTTCCTTTCATGGTAAAATGCTAGTCTACTATGATTTAAAATAAACAGGAAAATTGAAGTAGTATCAAGGACTTTTTTTATCAAAAACTATTGTTAATAAAAGTTGTTCAGAATCGTTCAAATAAGCTAAATCGAAAATTTCATTAGAAATAAGAATTTATGAAAATCTCTCAAAAAAGTCCAGAAAATTCGAATAATAATCTCACCAGTTTGCCGTGCTTTTTTATGTTATTCTTTTAATTCAACACAATAAAAAAACGATGCTAAATTACTTAAATAACAGTATTTTCAACTAAATCCCCATTACCACGTACACAGGGTGTCCCTGAACTGCCTCCCCATAGAAAACAAGCATGTCTCGACAGCAAAAGAGGCTACACGAAAGCAAAAATAAATTTTCTACTATCCCAAATAACTGACATAGTTTTCAATTGCACCAATCCCAGAAGCTCAATCCTCAGGTATTACTGATAATCCGACATGTTGCTAGACCGCAAAAATAAATACTGACTTCGCAAAAATCAAAGCACTAACTGTGGTAGACTAGATTTATGATAGGTTTTAATATAGCCCCTTTATTTACAAATAGTAGCGACATCCTTTGATGTTGTCGCTGGGGCAAAATCACGTTGGTATCCCTTAAGTCCATAGCATATTTAAAAATCGCCTAGGAAGTTGCATAATTAATTAAAATGTGACATTGACAGTTGTCATGTTTTTATTCATTTTTCTCTTCAGGGGCTAATTCGAAGTCGAGGACGTGAAAATGCCAGGGTGTTGTGTCGATAAGTGTAAAAATAGTGGCAGAAAAGGATTTCAGGTATTCAGATCTGTTATTTTTTCGCTATTTACACTGAAATTTATCGTTTAGTAACTTTTTGTATTTTCATGTTTGCATCAGGTTTGCTCCACGATGTTGCTACTATTTGTAAATAGAGGGGCTATAGGTTTTAATAAAACGAATAATCGCAAAACCCTAGCAACGCAAAATTGCGGTCACACTACCTTGATGGTGCGAAGCCCTAATTGGTTAACTTTAATATCTCTTTTCTCGCTTATCACTTGAGATAGGACTTTTTTTCTTCAAAATACCGATTGATACATTTGTCCGAATGGGAAGGCAGTTCTGGGACACCCTGTATACATTTTTCTATTAGTTTTCTGTTGTTTCTGACAACCTTTCTCAGTTTTTCTCAACTATGTCTTGGCAGGCTTGAGTTATTCTGTCACAAAGTTGTTGAATATTTATTGGTCTAGTTTTATACACTTTATTTTTAATAGTATCCCATAAATAAAAATTGGGGGTCTATGTCGCCATGCAATTAGGGGACTGCTACGATCTATCCACCTTTCCTGGAAGATCCATGTAATGTATCCCATATATCGTTACTTAAATTTTTTGATTTTCAAAAATGTTAGTTTTTAATTAAATTTCTGATTTAGCTTATTTGAACGATTCTGAACAACTTTTATTAACAAGATTTTTTTATAAAAATGCTCTAGTACGGTTTCTTCAACTTTGCAGTTCATTTTAAATCGTAGTAGGGTAGCATTTTACCGTGAAGGGAAAGTAATATACTCTAAAAAAGTAGAATTTAGTGAAGGGTATAATCAGAAAAAAAAAATTTTTAAATTCCATAATGTATAAAAAATACTAGGGTGGTGCAGTGAGACACATTGTATATTATTATTAATGTTAATAAATATAAAGAATATATTTTCAAGTTAATGCTAAGTTTATTTTATAAAAATGGAAACAAGTTGGAGAATAAGTACAAGTACAAACAATATAAATGAACTCATTAACAACACTGAATTTAAGAATCATCCCAATTGGCAATTGCCACAAAAAATAAATGAGCACCAGAATGCTATTACCAGAAATATCTTCGCAGAGCACCAAAATGATCTTTTTCCGTTGATCGTTCGTTTATGGGTTTCCTTAATGCATACAAAATCGTTCATTAATAACCCTAAAATGTATGATTTTATATTTTCTCCTATTAACCGATGATTTTCTATTAATAAACGATTTTAGTATAGGAGCTACTACGAATTTCAAAACTTTTAAGTGTCATATTTTTGTGATGCAATAAAATTAAATTTTCTCCAACTTAATACTAAGGTACGATCAATGAAAAAATATTGTAACCAACTCGTGTGTCAATCGGCGATTAATAATCTCAACAATTGTCTCGATTATTAATCGCTCTCAATTAACACGCCTGTTTGTTAAATAACTATTAAACGCTAACAAATTGTACTTTAATCATCAAAAATATTGAGCAATCTCCAAAAATTATTTTTGAAATCCAATATTATTAAATAAGATTTCACAAAAAGGAAGTCAAAAACATAAAATAATTAAGAATCGTTAAAACATTATCGATACAAATTAATTTCATAAATAATAGAAAATGTATACCTACGTCTTTATTATTTATTAACAGGTAATAGTAATTAACGTATTAAGAGGGGTAACCCAGTCTTAACATTCGAGCATATTTTTACCACTCGAGCGAGCGCAGCGAAGCAAGAGTGGTAATTTATGTGAGAAATGTTAAGACGGTTTCCCCTCGAAATGCGTTCATTAGTTTATTGTTCATTGAGGCAATAATTTTGAATCAATAATAATTACTAAAAACTGTTAAATCGAAATCGGACTACCATGAATATGTGTGATGTTGCTATAGTGAATGCATGTTAAATGAGTGGATGCATGTTAAATGTATCTTAACATTCGAGGACGCGAGTGGATGCATGTTAAATGAGTGGATACATGTTAAATGTATCTTAACATTCGAGGACGCGATCATGTTAAACACTGTTTAACATTTCAATGCACAATAAATATATTTTACATGATTTTACACCTTTAATTCGTGAACAAATAATATTTTTTACTTTATTTTCATGTTTGGTGCTCAAATATTATTTCTGGTGTATTATTTTTATTATTAGAATTAAATATTTATAATAATAATAATAATTTATTTCACATCATAACTTCAAAATTTAAATTATTAAGAGATACTAAAAAATAGTTGCAGTAATACAAATTCACACAATGAAACTGAGAGAAAAAAAAGTAATTCAATGATAACTACTTCAATAATAACTACCAAAAATAATCATCAAAATATATAACATGAAATAATTAGAGCACGATGAGTAAACTACTCGTGTGTGCTGACATGAGCATGAAACTGCTACACAATATATCTGCAATATTTCAATTAATAAAGCCTTTATGTTGAAGGATGACACAAATGAACAGATGAAGAAGGATAACGATTTCAATAATAGATTTATATTGCATACAGAAATTTAAATGACCTTATAGTGCTTTTCAAGGACAGATTACAGCCAAGTCACACAGCTACGGATATAATTCATATTACCAAAGATCCAATTTGTTATCTTTTTTTTGTACAAGGAAAAAGGGTTTATACTTTTTATATTACAAGGTAACAAATTAAATAGTTTGTTACAAA
>CALNHX010003740.1:108929-142656 GCA_940337035.1 Agriotes lineatus | reverse complement strand
TTAGCCACAACAGTAATAAAAAAAGTGGAAGTAGAGAGAGAACGGACAGTAAATTATAAGAAAATACCCATATACAAAATTAAACAAGAAGAAAATATGAAGAAGTATCAAAGAGATGCCGATAAAGAATTTCAAAAATAGAACAGGAAAAAAATTACAACTAGAAGAAAGATGGAGGACATTTAAAGAAATAATATACAATAAGGCAGCTGAAATATGTGAAATGAGAAGATATAATAATAATGTGAAGAGAACAAGCAATTAAAGAAAAAAAAGAGAAACCTGGAAAAAATACTTAATCTCAAAATCAGAAGAGGAAAGAAGAAACTGTATAGAGAAAAGAAATATAGCTAAAAATATGGTTAGAGAAGCAAAAAAGAAAAGCTGGGAAGATTTTAGAACAAACTTAAATGAAATGTACAAAATAAACAATAGAAAATGTTGGAATCAAGTAAGAAAACTAAAAGGCAACAAAAAGAAACAAGTGAGAGATATCAAGCACAGAAATAATGAAATAAAAACAATCACAAGGGATATACTAAAGATATGGTCAGATTTGTATACGAACAAATTTAAGGAAAACTAATAAAATGAAGAAGAAAGAAATAGAGAAGAGGAAGTAATGGAGGAGGAGTTAAATGAAACGATAGAAGAAATAACAGTGCAGGAATTAGAAGAGGCACTAAGGAAAATCAAAATGGATAAAGCTTGTGGCAGAGATAAGATAGATCCAGAAATGATCAAATGCGAAATGCGAAAGGTAGTGGAAAGTAAGCTGGAGGATGAGCAAGCAGCATATAGGGTGAGCAAACAAACTAATGATAATATACATATAATTCGCAACATCATAGAAAAGAAAATAGAAACGGAAAAGAACTTCACTTAACATTCCTAGACTTACGAGCAGAATTCTATACTGTAGATAGAAACATAATATGGAAATGCTTGAAACAACTAGACGTACCAAGAAAATTAATCAAAGTAATAGAAAGCCTATATAAGACAGCAAATGGAATAGTACAAATGAACGGAGAAATGTTTAAGAAGTTTAAAATGAAAAAGGGAATAAAACAGGGAGATAGTTTGAGCTCACTGTTGTTCATAATATTAATGGATAGATTAGTGAAAAATACAAGATTAAAATCAGAAAAACAAACAGTAATCGGATACAACAGATTGGAACCAGTAAAAATGGATAACCTGCTTTAGGCAGACGACATCGTACTGATAGCAGATAATTATAAGAAGATGGAAAAATTAGTGGAAATATGGACAGAAGAAATAGGAAAAATAAATCTCGAAATAAATGTAGGTGAATGTAAAACAATGAACATAAAGAGATAACGTAATCTACATAAAAGAAGAAAGATTGGAGAAAGTTTCAACATACGAGTATTTAGGAAGCACGATAGCAAAAGATGGAAGAATAGACATAGACATAAACAACAGAATAAAGAAAAAAAAATAACATATATTATGCCTAAACAAAACTATCTTCGGGAAAAAGGAAATTGACAATGTAAACCTAAAGGTATATAACTCAGTGGTGTTACTAATAATAACATACGCTAGTGAATCATGGACACTTCAAAAGAAGCAGGAAAGAAAAATCATAGCAGCATAAATTAAATTCCTTCGGAAGATAGCTGGAAGAACAAATTGGGACAAAATACAGAACGAAGAAATAAGATGGGAAACAATTCAAGAATCAATAACAACCAAATAGAGCAAAAACAGCTGAATTGGTATGCTCATATAGTTAGAATGAATCCCAATACAATAGTCAAAAAAGTATATGGAGCAAGGAAGACAGGAAAGGAAGGGAAGGCTGAGAAGAAGTGGGAAGACAGAATAGCAGAAATAGAGAGAAAAAAGGGAAAAACATTAATACAGTTGAACGAGCTTGCCAGGACATTTTCAAATTATACGAATGTGCGACTTTTGGAGTATCTTTTTCTAAGATTACAACGCCGCTTGTATACAGTTTTCTTTTCATGTTTTTTCGCTTGAATTTATATCGAGTTTTGTGCGGGCATTTAATGGTTTATAGTATTACGCAGCTGTATCCGCCGCCGTGAAATCTGAAAGGCATTTATTTTGTAGCGTCGCTTATATTCGTTGGCACGTTAGTTTCCAATATGGATTTAGTAGGCAGACGCTTTTTCTAGAATATTGTGCGGGCTGAATCACCCGCGGCTGCGAGCGAGACGGCACACTGTAGTCGCCTTGTCGATGGTTGCACGTTTTCTGTGCCCGTTGTAGACACGCTCCCTGCTCGTCTGGTTTTTTTGGCGCCGCTGGGGTTGGCGTGGCGTGTTTTGAAGAAGTGTTCCGAGACTTGAAGCGAGCAAGTTGAGTGTTGGTGATGCCCCCGTCGTCTTGACCAAACGCCTCTCGTTTTGTTGTTGGCCATCAGCCGAAATACCATTACTGTGTATGTGTGATCCAAAAACATCGAGAGCGTGCCCCTGGTCATCTTTCACATGCGGGCCTTGTCATTTGTAGCCACATCGTGAGTTTTGCGAAGGAATCTGTAGGTCATCATTATCAACGCTTACGCTGTTGGAGCATCTCGCCCCGTTTCACATGCCTTGTGACACAGCCGTGCTGCAGACAGGTTTAGTTTGACCGCCACAGGTGAAGGTAATCAGGTATTTTGTGTACTATTTTATGGCAGCAATCATATCTCAGGCACTAATCGATGCCAGTAATCATATTTTGTATGCTATTTAATGGCAGCCACCATATTTGTGCACTAACCAATGCCAGCCGTTGTATTCTGCGTAATAATTAATGCCAGCAATCGTATTTTGCGTAATAATTAATGCCAGCAATCATATTGAGTACTAATTAAAGCCAGCAATCTTGTTTTGCGTACTAATTAATGCCAGTCATATTTGAGTACAAATTAAAGCCAGCAATCATACTTCATGTACTAATTGATGTCTGTACGTAAATTTTGTGTACGGGTGAGTGGCAACTATCATATTTTGCGTAATAATTAATGCCAGCAATCCTACTTTGTGTACTAATTACTGTCCATAACCATATCTGTGTGTAAGAACAATAGACCTGTTTGTTAAACGCTATCGTTGTATTTTCTTTGTGTGTTGCATGCCGAGTTTTAGGTTAAGCACTCTGTAGTGGCAGATCGACGTAAAGCGGATCCTGGACGAGTTTGTGAACGTCAAAGGTAGGTTCGAGCGCTCCAGTTGCCGGTTCTGGGGAGTCACAAGGCTGCATGTATACCCTACTCCATTTGGCTTTTGCGGTTCAGTCAGACGCGGGTTCAAATACCGAATCCCGTGGTTGCCCTATTATTTTGTAACATCCTGTATATGTCGTCTCACTTGTCCCTATGGTGTCCCATTTATAGGACCACGCCCATCTCCCTGAGCGCATTAAGCTGTGGCTATTAGCCTGTTCTTGAGAATTCTAGGGCAAGTAGTGGCGTTTCCCGGACTTGAAAAGTTAAGTGCACTCTCGTACCCTGAAGTGTCGTAAAAACAGTTTTATACTGTAACAAGCTTGCCAGGGACCGAAAAGCATAGAAGAAATGGATTAACAACTAAGAGAAGACTAAATATCCGACGCTGGTACTGGGCATAAAGGATTTAGAAGAAGATTATGTAACTTAACCAATTTCATTGTTTTTCTTGTATATCTTCAATTAATGGTTTTAGATTGACATAGATCATCTCTATTGCTTTTGTTCCTCTGTCCGTTTGTTTGCCCTTGCTCTTTTTGCATTCATTGACTTAATGAATAATGATTTATACGGTCGTGTTACTTATAACGTAACTGAGTAAAATACAACGTCAATGAAACTACAGAAGTAAACATACTGTGCTGACACAGCTGTTGATTGCACGGCATTATAAAGTTGTACAGGGCCAGCGAAACAGGTTTAGCCCGGGTGGTGGGTAGGAGGAGAGGGGAACAAAGGAGAGGGGGAGGGGTAATATAATTGCCTGCCAGTGGTAGATATTTTTATAAAATTCGTAATTGTATTAATCAATACATAAAAACAATAATTATTAGAAACAATTATGTATAAATAATACACACAAAATAAGCTTTTACAAGTTTCGTTTTTTATTTAACGCAAATACACTGGAACGTGTTGAATTTCTCAAAATAAATTCGTCCATTCATTTTTCTATATCTAAAGTATCAGCTCGGCTGCTCCATCGAAAAACACAGTATCCAACATTTTTTGTGAAATTGAGCTGAATGTTCATATGTAGATACTGTGTTGTCCCACATCTTTCTAGCTAATCAGATTTGAGCTATCTATACTGGTTACATATTTACAGCTACCCATAAACACAATATCTACATGAATTTCTTCTGTTCTCCAATTCAACACACAGCAAGTCAATATAATGTTCAAAAGAACCAAAGAAAACACAGTATCTGGTAGTTACTGTGTTTTAGAAAAAACACTTAGAGCAAACTTTTTAGTCAAAATTCTGTGTATAACACAGTATCTACGAGATACTGTGTTTTGTTGCAGACATGCTCACTCAACGTACCTACATAACCTTAATTTGTTTGTTATTGGTGTGCAGGGCGGTAATTCATAAATTTTGGTTATTTTTATTATTTTTGTATTTGTTTAAGTTGTCCAGCATATCTTTTTGATAAAAAAAATCGTGTAGCTATCGTAAAAAAAATATTAAAACTGTTCTTGTAGATACTGTGTAGAAAATTAATTTAATCCTCACTTCCGCCCACCCATTGGATTTCAAAACACAGTACCTACATTTTACCATGAAACTTTAGGGTTGCAAGATTTTTGGTCAGACAGTAAAAATTATATCTTAATACAGACTGCAAATATACGGGATTTAACTTTGGGAATGCATGCAGAGTGTGGGGCCATCGATCTAATGTGTTTTCTTGTTTCCCACAATTTTACTCATTATCACATACTGTGTTATTCGATGGAGCAGCCGAGCTATATCTGAGTAAATGTGTAACATTGCTAAATGATTCAACCGACTTTGTAACATGGTTGTTCGTAAATAATTTTTTAATCTCTTGAGCGTTGAAAACTTTTTTTGTTGGTGCATGAAGATCCAGGGATTGTCATTAACAATTCCCACGCACCATTGCTTTTCCTGTAGGAAATTCACTACGTCTCTTAAATTTTTGCTTTTCTTCCGCTCCGAAGAGGAAAGAAATACATCTTTTGTCTCTTTCATATTGCATTCACTT
This sequence comes from Agriotes lineatus, assembly GCA_940337035.1. NCBI lineage: Eukaryota > Metazoa > Arthropoda > Insecta > Coleoptera > Elateridae > Agriotes > Agriotes lineatus. The sequence continues at coordinate 137,436 of CALNHX010003740.1, read as the reverse complement.
CAGAGTCATAATTATCATTCCAGGTTTACATGTTCTGTCCTGCTAGGGTCCGTGATCAATTTACTTATACATGCGATAGGAACTTCAAATTTCGGGTGGTGGATCCACTACCCGGAAATTTTTCGAGTGATGGATGCTCTATACCCCCACCACGTCTTCCGCTGGCCCTGAAGATGTAGCTTTTCTTAAGAATGCTTTTTTAAATTTAAATTGTACGCCACTAATCTTATGGATTAACTAGTAATTTGCTTTTCATGCATCTTAATACTACATAAAAGCCAATTGTCTAAGATCTAGCTCAGTGGGGTGTACATTTGATTTTCGTATCACAAGCACTATACTCTGCTTTTTAAATACTATCACTATCACAAGAACACACTGCTTTTAGGCACTATCACGTATGTACTAACTCGAAACGTTTGGTCCTGTTGAGCAATTTTAGTAGGGCTATATTGCCCAGAAGTTGAGGAGTTTCTGTGTTAGTATGTTCTTGAAGTTGCTCCTCATGCGTTTTTGCGCATCTCTGTATCTCTTCTTGAACTCTTCTAATTTTCAAGTCTCTATGAATAGTAATTTCTGCAGTACCATGGAGCATTAATTATGCATCTTAGAACTTGGTTTTGAAAGGTTTGTATAATTTCAATGTAATTTGACTAATGCATCCCGTGGCTGTAACCCATAGCACCATAGTTGGTTATAAATAAGTAATTTATTTTGTACAGATAACTAGGAATTACAGCTATACTATAATAGGCAGTACATTATTCAAAATTTTATATTTAACTTCTGTTTCATGACATAGTTACTCCACAGCAATTTCTCGGTTCCAAATACTTTGCTTTATTTGGTGTGGTATCTGAGTATTGTACAGTACTATCAGTTGTATTAACATGAATTGATTTTTCGTCATTTATTTTTATCCTCCATTGTTTAATCTAATTGCTGACTTCATGTACAACTTGTTGCAAGATCCCTGTTGTTTTCTTGATGGTTTTATCTACCATGACTATAGCTGTGTCGTTTGTGAACGTGGCAGTTATATTATTTTCTGCTTGTGGGGTATCACAGTTGTACAGTAAGTACAGTTCAGCCCTACTACACTCCACTATGGTACCCCGGCCTTTATTTCATACAAGTCTGAGTAGTCGCTTTCTTGTTTGACTTTAAACAGTTTAGTAGAGCTAAAAGATTCCAGAAAAATTAAATTGGCAGGGTTAAAAAACAAGATGATAGTGGTAAATTGGTAAATTCGCCGATGAGGTACAGAATGACAATGGCAAAAGACTCTTAGAGCTCTGTAGCCAATATGACATGGTATGCACATAAGGACTGCCATCGTTTTACTTGAAAAGACCGTCGATGCAACAGAGGACAGTTATCGATTATGTGAATACCAAGAAAATCTCAAACCTCCAAATACAGGATTCGAGAGCAAAAAGAGCAGCCAATTGTGGAACCGACCATCATCTGGTAGTATCCAAAATAGTTTATCCTTTTTCAGTGAAGCACAATAAAAAAAATTAGAGAAAAAAATTAATAATGAGCATCCAAACATAAATAGGGTCACTGAAATCAATAACACACACTATAAATTATATTTATTACAACAACCAAGTATTCAAGACTTTTATCAAAGACGATTAACAACGGAACTAGATAATATGCTACCATCACAATCAATAGAAGAAGAACATGAGAATGTTAAAATAGCTATATATAAAAGTGCTGCAGAAGCGCTTGGACAATACACTCGTGAAAAACATAAAAACAATAACATTATGGCTTACAGATACTGTAAAACAGCTGATTAAGGAAAAATCGAGCTTCATTGAAAATTTTTAACAAACAGAACAGAAAGCAATAATCAAAATTATAACAAAAATAAAGAACTAGGGAATAAGATCATAGAAGAAAAGAATACATTTTGGAAAAGCAAATGCAATCAGATAAACACATACATAGGAGGATCACGATCAACTGAAGTCTGGAAACAATAAAAAATATGAAAACAGGTAACAATATTAATAAGTGGAAAGAATATTGTATATACATAATCTGTAACCCCTTATACCATTTGCAGTGTCGGGGTGCCGTGCGCACCGAGCCGCTGAGGGCATGTGCATTTTTAAATTCGGCGGAGGTACTTGAGGTAGTGGAGCCTGTCTAAGCTAGAACACTACGGCCGCTCTCCAGATGTTCACCCATCCAAGTACTAACCAAGCAGCCTGGAGTGGAATTTTTAAAATTTAACTTTCTATCCTATAAGCATGCCCTATTCTAATAAATTTTCTCGCATGCTTATATTAAAATAAATACATTTTTAACGTTTTTAATATATAACAATAAAAAATTTAATAATTTGCACAAATTCCACATCAACTAGAATATAACGTATATGTAAGTACTATAGATCCATCCAAAGATGATCCCTGCGTCATCGTTACACGAAGTTAGAACAGAAATCGTTTTTGTATGCGTCACTCTCATTTTTCGAGGTTAGTTTTCCCGTACAAACGTTTTTTGACAGTTTTGGCCAACAATAAGCAGCAGTTCTTGTCAGAACTAATACGACGTACGCATTAATATGTCAGTGCAAGGCAACACTTTGCGTTCGCAGTTTCAACAATTGTTGCTGAATCTGTTAAGTTATTTTGAGAAGGAAAAGGAAAATGGTGGGCATTTACTTCGTTTATCTTGTGTGTAAGAGGTATGACACGTTAATTAAGTGCTTACGATTTTATTGTACAATTGCTTGTTTATTGCAGCGAGCAGCTGAGGCTTTAGGGATAGGCATTGCTACTGTGAAAAGGATCAAGGCTCGTAGTAGAAACCAACCAGTTTTATTTAGTCCTGGTAAAAAAAAGATCTCGCAAGAAATCGAAAACTGCAGACCTGCCAGAGTCTTCTAAACTGGTCATCAGGGAAACTGTATATAAGATGTACAGTGAAAGTAAAGCGTACTTATAAAGTTTATTTGATTTTATAAATGTGAATTTTTATATTTATTCCAGAAAAACACATTACTCTCAAATCTTTAAATGATGAACTTCAAGAGTATCACATTCTAATAGGCGGAAGCAGTTTAAATGTTGTTCTGCATGACCTTGGGTTTAAATTTCTCAAAGACAACAATCGTAGAGCATTAGTTGAAAAATCAAATATCGCCAGTTTGCGTCTTCAGTTTTTAAAACGTTATATGGCAAACATCAATTTATCGTCACCATTGCAAACAGTTTTCATGGATGAAACTTGGATCTATTCTAAAGGTAATCCTGGTAAATCATGGCAAGACTCAAACATACAAAGTGTTAGAAAGCCTGAAGGTTATGAAGGAAAGCGCTTTATTGTTGTTCATGCTGGGTGTACAGCAGGATTCATTAAAAATGCATCTCTGTTATTTGCAACAAAATCTTTGAAAGAAGATTATCATGGAGAGATGAATTCAGAAATGTTTAAGAAATGGCTTGTTGACAATTTACTCAATAATTTAGAAGAACCGTTTCTCATAATCATGGACAATGCCCCATACCATTCTACCCTCTTTGAAAAGCAGCCTTCTTCATCATGAACAAAACTACGCATTATGGATTGGTTAAATAACAGCAACATCCCTCATGATCCAACTTCATTTAGATTAGATTTATTGAAGTTAGCCAAATTGCATAGAAAAGACAAAGTATATGAAGTAGACGATTTAATAAGAAGTCATGGGCATGAAGTTTTGCGATTACCACCATACCACTGCGAGTTCAACGCTATTGAATTAATATGGGCATATGCAAAAAAATATTACGATGACCACATTGGTAGAGATGGGTATGGAGATGATAAAGTTCTTTCAATGTGGACTGAAGCATTACAGCGGTGTTCACCTGAAATTTGGAGCGCATGTGTTGCAAACACTGAGAGAAAGATTAAAGAATGGTATGAAACATGGGAAATGAGTAAAACCGAACAACAAAAAATAAACGCTGTAGAGATGGATTTCCTACGAAGAGCATGTAAAGTTTCCAGACTAGAACATATTAGGAATACAGAAATTAGAGACCAAATGGGAAAACGAAAAACAACAGTGGACGAAATCGGAAGAAGACGGCTCATATGGTATGGACACGCCCGAAGAATAAATGAAGAAAGATGGCCGAACAAAATTTTAAATTGGAGCCCACAGGAAAAGAAAAAGAGGCAGACCACCAAATACATGGTTTAAACAGGTGCAGGATGATATGGTACTTAGAAACCTTCACGAGTATGACTGGAGGAACAGGAAGCAATGGCGATTGGGATGCGAGATACGGCAGTAGCTGTAATCCAAACTCGCTATATATATATATATGAACGTGAAAAAGTTCTAGATCTAACTGTTGATAAGTTGCTTATAGATGTTTCGAATGATAGCAGTGATTCCAGTTCAGATAGCGACACTGACTAATGAAATTAATTATTACTATTAATGCATACAAGGTTTGGCTTAAGCATAAACAGGATAACAGCTTTCAATAAAACGGAAGTCGACTGCTATTTTCAAAATTTCCAAGAAGTACAGAAAAAATAGAAGTTTCTCCATAAATTAGAGCCCCATGACGTAAGATTTTTTGCTGCATTAAAAATGCATGTAGTCGCCATTGTAATTCTTTTTTAAAATCCAAGATCACCAACTCAGGATTTGAAGATAAGATAACTCCATATGATGTGGCTGGAATTTTTAAGTTAGCATATATATGACCAGGTTGCTAATATTGAAAGAACTACTTCTGGATTCAAGCTTGTAGTATTTTCCGCTGAACTATGATACGTTCAAGATGACTCTTCATCTGTATTTCCATCCATGATTACCATAGTTTTCTGGACGTTATCACTTTCTCTTTCTGTTTGGTATCCAGATATTTCGGCGCACAAGCTCTGCTTAGGCTGAGACCACCACCCATGTTTTTCTTCTTTTTTACTTTTTTTGTTTTGGAATTTTATAGTTTGTTTTGCTACATTTATGTTCTTTTAGTTTCTAGTTGTGTTGTGTGTTGTTACTGTAGTTGTGTTGCTGTTTGAAGTAGACTGTTAGTCCTCATTCTTACCATATACCCATACCACGATAATTGCTTTTCTTTCGATGTTCTTTTGAAATTGTGGTCCTTTAACAATGCCGCTTTCACACTATTGGGTCAATAGACATCATTAATTTCCTTGTGATTTTCCTAATATTGTTTCTTGTTTTCCTAGTAATTTCTGTTTGAGAGCTGCTCATAAATTTACCAACTTCATCATCTTTATATTTTCAGAAGACATTTTCTGCGTTTAGAGTTTCTCTTTTGATAAAAGTATTGCATCGCAAGGGGTTAAAAATGGAATACTAAAGTGCAACACCTAGTCCCTCTTACGCAAATGTCAACCTTACCTACTATCCTGTTTTTACTTAAGGAGGCTTTGATGGCCAAATAAAGACGAAATAGCCTTAACATAAGATGCAGAGCAAATGCCGCATTTATTCGGTGTAACCCGAGGCAAGTCGGAGGCTACCGATGACAGACCCAGTACCAGACTCAAGCACAATCTGAAGACACATTGTCTAAGATTAACACATGGAAAAAGGTTAAAGGAAGAAAGGCTACAGAGCACAACTAGTAGCTAGCAAGATTAAGACAAGAATACAGAGAGGCCAGCACTACAGCTAAGAGAGCTACAAGACGCGATAAAAGCAATGGATAGATTACCTCCCCATCTAGCACAAGTAGCAGGGAAATTCAACAACACACGAGAACCAATCGTGAGCAAAGAGCTGTACACCAACAAGGAATTCTTCAATGATCCCATTGTCGAAGAAATTAAGAAAGAAATTAACCAGCTAAAACTTTGAAAACAGCCAGAACAGATAGTATACCACCTGAGCTATTCAGATTCACCGAAACAATACCTACAGAGTGGAAGGACGGTCTGATTATCAAACTCCTAAAGAAGGGTGATCTTGGTGAGTGCCTAAATTGGCAAGGGAAATTGTTAATATGATAAATAAAATTATTCCTATCATTATAACCAAACTGGCAGAGACCGTAGAACCCACCCTTCGCAATTAACAAGCAGATTTCAGATCTCATCGAATACTTCATTTTTTTTGCGTTCAATTCGGTACGTTTCAGTATCCCATATGAATGTACAGATTGTAACTTTTGTTTTCTATCCTTGTTCTGATGTGATATCAATGTTAATTCTAATTAGGTGCTTGATAATATTTCTGATTGGACCATGGTGTAAAAACTTCCAAACTGTATTTACCATTGTACTTTATTATTTTATTATATATAGTAAATAGTATATTTTTAGTTAATTTATATAATATGTATATTATCAAAATATCAAAAGCCTTCTCTACCATTAGGTGTAACGTATAAATACATAACCAAATAACTACAACTTAACTAAAATAACAGAATTTACAATTTTCTACCAATAATTAAAATAACTTCTTTCCCTCATACATCGTATAAACGCCTTATCCATTCTTTTTTTATTTTTGGCGGTCTTTTCCATTCACTCCAAGTCATTTCTTTTTCAATTAGGTTTTCTTCTACTTGGTTGCCCATATTTTTTTGCTCTTCACCCATTCTTATTGTGGCCAAACCATTTCATTTGTTAAATAATAAAAATGAAATAAGTATTGTTAAAAAATCCTGTGTCTTTAATTTTAATTAAAAACCAAATGAAAGCTAGAACCGCATACCTAACCTCAAAAAGTATATTGTGTGACAACTCTGTCAACCTCAATTAATTGTCAAATTATGGATGCTGATTTGACTAGGAATGTTTTAATCTTATACCACACAGACAGCATTGATGACCAGGGATCTTCTTTCGTCGGATGCATAGTATACAGGTTTACTGAAATAAAGTGTTCGCTAATCTATTTTATTCTTTTCAGACATGTAATTTCAATTTATATAAAACATTTAAAACAACTGATGTAGCTACCATAAGTAGCAAAACGTTTTGTAATATATATTTTTTTTAAATATGAAATATGTTACGATTTATTGATCTTTATTTATTCATGCAATAATAAAAATCGTGCAGTAATTTAAAATATTACTTTCAAAATTTTTTGACTTATATAATCTCCTAAACAATAATTTTTGTTATTGTCAATAATATATATGATCTAAATGACCGTATGGGATCTCGGTGAGACCCCAGCTACTATTTTGAATTTTTTTAAACAAAAATAAATTAGAATTGCACAATTTTTTCCGAAAATAAATAAACAAAATTTACATTAACAGAAATAAGCTAGAGAAAAATTATTAAAGGAATAAAAAACTGTCCGGGGTTCTAAGAAGACCCGCGTGGTAGTTTAAGGGTTAAACATGCATTTTTGTGTACAAGGAGCCAACATCTGGTTTTTGCAAATTGCCTTTTTGTTAGTATTTGTATAAGACAAACTACTATTATGCTTTTTCTTCCTAACAATTCTAATCCAGTTCTTCATTTTTTTTTGCTTTTTATCTACTTTTCTATGAAACTAGAATTATCTTTACTGTGTTCTAGTAAATGATTTCCTGATATATAACTATCATCGAACAGCATTCATTGTAAGTAGACTTTGTATTAAACAAATAGGAAATCTTTAATGCAACTTTAGCCCCAATTAACCATCTTTCTTTCTCTTACCATTTGCAAAATCCTAATGATGAGCATCAAAATTGAATAACCCTGTATGTAGGTACTCCAAATATACAAAAATAAACAAATTGAAACTGAAATTGTTATATTTATTGCTTATTCCCCTAACCGAACACCTCCCATACCCGGACTACAAGCGTCCGTATACGAAAGTTTTCACTGTAGGTGTCTTTGGTATTTACATACTATAAAATAAAGTTATAAGACAGGTACAATAATAAAATAAACAATTTAACATAATACTCTATACGAAGTGGTGCTATTTATCTTTCTGTCAATTCTTGATGATCTTCGAACTGGTGTTTTATCTAAACATAATTATAAAACAAAAAAAAATCATAAGATTACTTCCCAATCCATACTTACTGATAATATCTTCGCTAAAAGCTCTTAAATCCGAGGAATTTTTGTTTTCTTTATCTACATCTGAATAGTTTGTATTCTTGAAGAGCACAACTTTTGACTTTTGCCTACTAGATTTTGTTCTGTCTGCTTTTAATATACTCCTCGGAGCTTCCAATGGTGTTGAATACTAAAAATGACATTTTTAGAAAGCAATCTCTGCGATGCTATTATTACTTACAGCCGATTTTTCTGCAGACTTTTCTATTTGCAAACCTTGTATGAGTTCTTTCAGATCAAAACTGGAAGTTGCTGGTTTCTTAGAGGCCTGCTTTTTTGGGTCGCCCTTTCTTCTCTGTCTGGGTTATCTGGCAGTATTTCTCTCCAGGTCTGTTTAAGACGCTCGAGGTTATCAAATCTTTGGTCAAGATTGTTAATCTATTAATAGAGACATTATTAAGCAGATGCATAAACTTGATAGCTTAAAATTTACACACTATTTCATGCATAAACACAATGTAAAAAAAATAAAACTAAAAAACCTTAATCTATACCTAATGATGACTTTTCACTTATAAATTGACTAAATCATCAGATCTAGTGTAATTTCTCTAAATCTGGCAACGTAGAAAAATAACATAAAACGTCACGGAGATATTCTGTTCACACACAGACAGACAGACCAATGAACAAAAACATTTTTTTTTGGGTTCAGGGAATCTAAAGCGTGAAGTTCTGTTGAAAACTCAATGTCGAAGTTTTGGGGTGAATCCAATACTTCCTTTATCGTAAAAAGAAGTAAAAATATACAGCAAAATATGAAAAACAAAACGTGGTCTAAAAAACTTCATTGTTGAAAGTCAAGGTGACCAATTAAGTTAGATAGGTACTTAACAAACAACTCGTTTGATCAAAATTATGGGGCCTGCCTATATTTTTTCAACATGATTAAGAAGTTGATGGCCGACAAGTAAGGTGTGTGAGTTTGCTGCTCTTGACTAAATGTATTCTATTTGCAACATCTAAACAATTTAGCTTTAAAAAAAGCTGATGTATCAATAAAAGTGCATAATAGTGATGGTGTGCACTGTTCATAAAAACAATGGGGTTAACCTGGGTAAGCAAAAACGAAATTAAAGATATCGTGAGTGATACGGTGCAAGCGTTAGCAGATAGGGCGTTCAGTAAATTTAGTGAAAAACTGGAAGAATTAAAAGGATTATATGAACAACGCCTACAAGAAGTCACTAATCAATTTGAAGAAAAACTAGACAATCTTGAGCAGTACACGAGGCACAATAGCGTAGTGTATTTGATGTCCCTGAGAAGATAAGTGAGAATTTGGGATGCGAATTAATTCAAATGTTTAAGGATGAAACAAATATTGTACTTGAGCAGAATTTTATAGACCGTTGTCACCGACTGGGTACAAAACAAAAAGATAAGCATAGACTAGTAATAATAAAGTTTATTAGTTACAAATATCATGAAATGGTTCTTCGAAATAGAAAAAAAATTCCAAAACCGGTATTTGTGTAGCCGAAGATTTAACCTAGAAAAAATACAAACCTTTATAAACTTGCAGCCAAAAAATTTGGTTTTCGAAGCGTCTGGACAGCAGATAGAACTATAAAGGTGAAGTTCAGTGACAAGATCTACAGAATACTGGAAGGAATCGGACTTCAAAGCCATAAAATGAATTTATGCGGTTAAAAGAGATAATTACCTTTCTTATTTTAGTTATAGATAATACTAGAACACGCGTAGCCAGCCTACGTCTGGCTGCGTGTGGCGGCGCCACGTGCAGCCAGCCTACGTCTGGCTGCGTGTGGCGGCGCCACGTGCTTACTGTCGGCATGTGCGCTTACAGAAACCTGCGCTTATAGAAACCGATATAGCAAGCGCGCGTGTGGTAGTAGTATGCAGGCCCTTCATGCTGCGTGTGCCGGCGCCACTTGTGCTTACTGTCTGGACGGCCAGCGGCATCAGCTTCTATAATATAAGATGTTTTTCCTTTCATTTTTAAATTAGGTACTAATAACTAGCTTGAGCGGCATTTATATTATTTGGTTTTGTTATATCATTATCCAGAATTAACAGTAGCGCCTGCTGATGTAGGCGTTTATTGCTGGCATATATTTTTTTTCCTTTGCTGTTGATAAAGAAATTGTTTTCAGTTATTATTGATATTGTTTATTTTTATTATATTTTAATTTAAGTAACGTTATGTTATTATTGCTACACATCTAATGAAAATAATAATGAACGTCTTTTTGTGTAAGTCGCACTAAGATTCGTGTTTTTATGTTAGTGTTGCTCCTACAGCGCAGCAATCTACTAATTGTTAATGTTTACTTTCAAATTTTGGTCAATTGGCGGACGTTTGTTGCTATTTTTATTGCTCTTATTATATCACCATAGAAATTTAAATATTTTTTCATGAATAACTTTTAGAATAAATTTAGTATTGTGTATTTTTAATTTGGCTATAAAATCGTTAATACCTGAAAGATTTTGATAAAATTTAGTACAGTACCGTTTTGAGGGGTGGCAGATCTAGTGGCGTGACCAGATTTTTTCTAAAAATTCGCTAATATGAATTCTTGAAATTTTACTACTTAACACTAATCTAGCACACTGTGTATAATTATTAAATTTTTCAGATATCATGTGGTTATGCCTGCCAAAAATGCGTTTAAAGTGGCACATGAAAACATTCGTTCTCTACCCTCAAAATTTTCTTCATTTAAAGAATTGGTGCATCTTAATGACTAGGATGTTATAGCCATCTTCGAAACATGTCTGATATTGTAAATGATTCAATTAATATTGAACACTGTAATTTTTTTCATAAAGACCGGCCTACAAGAGGAGGAGGTGTATGTGAAAAATAAATAGAGGTTGGTTCTAATGTGGAGCAAATGTGGGTAAATATTTTTGTTGATAAAATATCTTTTCTGTCGGAGTTCTTTATCATCCTCCAAATTATGATAAAAATGTATTCATTAAGGCCAAGCTCCTTCATGGGGTGTTAGTGCCTCACCATTATTATTATTATTATTTAAACAATCGTTAACTAACGTTATGTTAAAAAGCGAAAATATTATCTGTGTTGGGAGATTTTAACATTGATACATTTCAGGTTGAAGATGTTTGGGCGAGTCGATTATTGTCTTTGTGCGAATCCTTGGGTTTATTATAGACTTACCATCGCACGTTACAAAAACCAGGCCAACTCTTGTTGATTTAATTTTTGTAAGTTGTATTGATGATGATTTGCAAAAAAAAGTAATGAATGTATCGCACATTATTGATCATGAACTTGTTTCCTGTGAGATAGGGGTTAATAATCAAATCCCTCAAAGTAAACATTATACTTATAGGGACTTTAAAAACATAAATATTGATTAGTAGGCACATAGTAGCTGGATATTATTTCTTAATTCGGTTGCAAAAGGAATCAGCAGCTGTTTTTGTTGTTACATTTTACGTTTAACAAAAACAACAAATGTTTAAAAATGTTCTATATATTTCGACACCTGGTGTCTTCTTCAGTGTTTTTTAAATAACATTTTAAAATTACAAATCTCTTATAAAAATACGTTACGATCTGCAAATTACAAAAAACACAGTATTAAACATAAACGATATTAAGCAAATGAAGAAATTAACTTTCCCATATGTCTATATATACCTGTTAGTCAATTTGTAATTAATAGTTTTATGCGTTTAAATTACTTATTTGTAAATACAAAACATTATCCAATTTTATGCATTATTGTGTAATTAGATGTTAAATTATTTCTGTAAAAGAAAAAAGTATTATAAACTAATATACTAGGGAAAATGATAAATGTACTCACTTTAAAATTTTCTTTATATAATCATTATTTTGAAAAGTTGGTGGGATAATTTATGTATAATTTTATATTTGCAATTTTTGTAACAGCTTGGCAAATCGGTCATAATTGGGAAATCTTTAAATTGAAATACCTGTAAGAATTCATAGGATTAGCATTAATTACAAATTGATATTTATAAAGGTACTCACTTTAAGTTACTGATTAATGTTTTGAAAGAATAGTAATTATTAATATATATCCGAAATCGGAGGCGAAGGCGTTTTGCGTTGTTTTCACCTCTAAAATTGCAATTTTAGCTGCCTCTATCGTTTGGTAGATTTTTGTTCGGAGATGTAAAAAACCTACATACACCTACACACATATACCATAGTTGGAGTTACTTCACACAGGTGGCGCTGTTGTTTTGTACGCATAACACATGTAGGTACTAATCGCCTCGTTACATCTGAAGTGAGAGTTGGCCTCATCTTACTGGCAACACTGCATGAGGCCAAGGACCGTAAATTAGATAGAATAACACAGATCTCGCGCTGCATTCGCCAACTCATGCCCGACCCCCGCTAACCCCTTATCAAGAACTGCATCGCTGTGACGTCAGAACGAGGCAACCGAGTTTTGCTTATATTCGTGTTTTAGATGATTTTTTCTATTTTCGGCTGTTTTTGAGTACTTTTGATAATTTAAAAATTGTGTTTTAATTTGGGAGATATAAAACGTGTTTTTCGTCTTAGTTTTAGTTGAAAGTTTAGTTTAAGATGTGGATATTAGCAGAGACACAAAGTGCTTGTTGTAGGTACTGATAATAATAGTACCAAATAAAAAGTTCATTCTTTGGTAAAAGTATAAAATATATATAATTTAACAATGTGCTACCAACGTTCAATTACGCTTCTTAAAACATCAAAATTAAAACAGTAGTTTCTGATGGTGACAAAACATACTTGGTAACTTAGCAGTTTATTAAGGACTATATAACTCGCATGTATTGTATTGATTTTAAAAGCAAACAAGCAAAGAAGAGAAAAAGTACCTACTACGGTGTCTGATTCCAATAAAAAATTTTAAGATTATACTTAACTTCACATCTCTGTCTGTTGTCAAATCTTGCAGTCGATTTTTCAACCACACAGTCTCGTCATCTAATTACTAATTAGCATAATCAATGGATGGATTCATAAGATTCCCATAAGCGGCTGGAGTAATAATAACTACCTTCCAATAGCCTAATGCATCGTCATATAATTGTAATGTTTGAAAAAATTAACGCCTCGCGATTTCACTTTTTAGTCACAAAAGGACAAACATATTATGATAAACAGACTTGGTCTTAAATTGACTTTATTTATTGTAGTCGATTGCAAATTCTGTAAACTAAAACCTATTAACTAACATAAAATACACAAATGAAATTTTTCAAGCCAACGATTTGCCTTTGTCAAAACGATAAAAGTTAAAAAATTACTTATATTTTGTGATAAAAAGTTAAGTCGTGGGGCGCTCATTTCTCTCTTATGCGAGCTTATTTTTAGTGACACTTAACACTTTTATCACAAAATGTTATAAGTGAACAAAATATTTTCTACTATTTTGTACGTTTTGACAAAGTAAAATCGTCGACTTTATATTTGTTTACTTTATTGAAATTCCACGTGTGGCGTACATTATGGCAGAGGTTTAGTATAAATAAAATATCGTAGAATTAATTGAGTCGTAGTATTTTTTATGCCAGAGGTTCCTCTCCCATATACATCTACTAGTAGTTCGAGTAAAACGATATAATTTTCTATAAATGTATAGAAGAAAAAAAACAGACGCCCCCAACAATACTGCTAAATATCTATTTCACTATCTGACATAAGTTTTTGCATCTATTTTAATAACTTTAAAAACTTTTCTGACTTACGGAAAGCCCCTCATCTTCCTTAGATGAAGACCCTATAGGTATCGAGTAGAGACATTTAGTTGCCACTATTTAAAAATATAATTTATTTGAGTAAAATATTCTCGTACGGAGAAACATTTTTCTATGTGATAATTACATCAAATGCTACCTACTGAAAACTTACCATTTCTCTTTATTTATTTTTCAGAGTTTCAATGAAAATAATAACACCACTACTTTATTCACAAGTATAATGACAATTCTAGGTTTAATAACCACAAAACTAGTTTATAACAAAATGTAAAACATAAACATAAGGAAATACAGGTAGGTAATTATATAAGTAACAAAAATAAAATAAAAAACTACATGGCATTTCTTCATATACATTATGTAATAATACTACTACTTGATTCACAAGTATAATGAAAATTCAAGGTTTAATAAGTAATCACAAAATTAGTATTTAAAAAAATGTAATCTTAAACAAAAAGAAACATAGGTACTAACGAAAGTACACTATGGAACTACCTGCAATTTTTAAGATGCATGTACATGATGTTGCGAATATAGAGTGTGGAAATTATGTCAAGCATAAATTCGCTAACTGTGTTAATGCTTGTTTTTGGGAAAAAAAAACATTTCAAAGAACTATGCAATTCACATTGCAGCGCATATATTAAAGGTACTTTAATTTTGTTTATATATTTGTTTAAATGTTATGACGTCATTTTTTTTGTTAATTGACATTCTATATTTTTATTTATTTATTTCGGTAGCAAGTTTTAATTTGCGCTCAACAGAATAACATTTTTAATAGCTTACATTAGAAAAAAATTAAAAACTGCCTTAAAGTTCAAATAGTAAGGATGAATGAAATTAATGGACTAATTCTAGTTATCTGGGTTTAAAACAACAAAAGCCTTAGTTACGATTACTTTTTGGCTTTGACAATAATTCCACCATAAAAATGAAGGTACAAACATCGTTTTTTAAACCCAGGTAACTAGCCTTGCTATGTGAACTTGGCTGCTTTTTCAATATTTGTCTAATGTAACTTAGTTAAAATGTTATACCGTAGAAAATAGATTTAAAAATTGCTGCCGAAATAAATGAAGAAATATATATATAGGTTCTCATTTACAAAAAATATTGATGACGTCTAACATTTAAAAAATATGATACAAAAACCTGAAAATTACTTTAAAGTAAGTGCTGCTATTTGAATCGCTGCATTCCTTTCATATTTTTTTCCCAAAAACGAACAGTAACTGAATTACTGAAGGTACTTATACGTCTGTTGAGAATTAACGAAATAAAAATATATCATAAGCATGCTCGTATTTCATAGTAAAATGTATATCTTTAGACATTTCTAGTTATTTCCATTATCTGTAAAGATATGTTTAAATATGTGAAGATTTTTTAAGAGATATTTTTATTTCTTAAAATTCCCAATATCACATATTTTATTGGCAAGAGAAAATAATTGCAAGTTTTTGTTGCCTAAAATAGATTGTTCCACAAGATGGAATTCTACGTTTGATATGTGGAATACAGCTTTAAAAATGAAGGAAGCCTTAAATGCTTTGTGTAGAAACAATTTATGTCTGATAAAGCTACAACTAAATGAAGACGAGTGGAAGTTAATTCTTAGCGTTACTACATATTTGAAGTATTTTAAATCACTATCTGTAGTATTAGGCGGCGACAGGTATGTTACACTTCCACTTGTGGTCATCGGGTTTAATATGTTATTAGACAAAATTGAATCCCTAATAACAACCCTCGACAATAAGGTAGATCGAGACTTGGTCGACGAAAACGTTTTGCTGGCATTTCAGGCTGGGAGAGATAAGCTATTGAAACATAGGAAAACGAATTAGAATTACTGTACAGCGTTGATTTTAGATCCGCGTCACAAGATTGAAACATTTACACTAACTTCCTGGGGCCGACAATTGCAAACAGTAGCAATACAAAAATTCGAAGAATTTTACAAAAACCTTTACTACAAAGATGATTCACCAAACCAAAAACAATCCTCCACTGATTCTGGGCAAGATGATTCTGAGGAAAATGGTTCCTTTAATTTAACTGATCTATTTAATAAATCTACTGTCACAGTTAACAACTGGAGAACCGAAATCGATGACTACATAGCAAGGCCACGAACCAGCGAAGACGTAGATGTATTAGTTTGGTGGAGCAATCACCAAGTTTTATACCCAAACCTTGCCAGAATGGCTAGAGACTTTTTTGCTATACAAGCAACCAGTGTACCAGCTGAACGGCTCTTTTCGAAGGCTGGCTTGATTATTCGAAAACACCGCAACAGGCTCGACAGCGAGTCTGCTAGGGCTTTGCTTTGTCTGAATGCTTGCCAATCGTGCGAATTCATTAAACAATATTTAAACTAAGTAATAATTGAAATATTGTATTTTTGTATCGCTTCTGAAAGACAGTTATTAGATATTAGATTTATAACATTTCTTATATTTTCCAAGTTTGATCTTATACTTAAATAACTTTTGTAGGTAACGATTTTGTAAAAAATTAAAATAAAGTAGGTACTACTTATAACTGTTCTACTTTGTTTTTATGCAGGTTTTAAGAATACTATTGAAAAACTGTCGAGATCGAGAAAATTTGTCTCTTCAACTAACGCTCTATTTTGTATGATTTCTGTAGAATTTATAATTTTTGGCTAATTATAAGATCACTATAAAGAGATGTTGTGTGCGTGTATCATATCAGATTTTTCTTTTTTATTATTAATTATTGTAATGTATATGTACAAGCTATATGCTAAATAAATAGATAATATGTAATTATATGTACAAGCTATATGCTAAATAAATAAATAATATGTAATTAACTATTCGAATAGAAAAATACAAGTCCCAGCACTAGCATAAATACTACCTGAATCATCATAGTGTCCCAAAATCCATGGAGGTCTAACCGTGTAACTTGTCTTTCAGAAACTTCAGAAACATTGATCATGTCGCAAACCTTTTCTTGGGAGTTATGCTCTTCCTATAATAAAAAACTGTTAGTTTTAGAATGATGCAAGAAAGCTGCAATTAGAAATCAAGATAAAGTTTCTGAAGTTTGCTATATTCAACATATATGATCTAGGAAAACTAGAATCATGTACCTTATACAAGATGAGGTGCTTTTCACAGTTTTATTCCATTAACAGTTACAAATTTGAATAATAAAAAACAAGGTAATTTTTAAACATTTTGGACAATTACAGGTTTGAAAATGTATTCTTGGATCACTATAGATATAAGACCAATTAAATGCTATCAAGAAATTATTTCTATGTACAGGATTGTGCAAATTAATTGATTGGTCTTACCTTACAAAACTTCAATGAAAAATTAATTTTAATTTTGCTGAAAAGTACCTGTATATTACTTAAGCAGCGGTCTAAGCTGTACATTCAGATACTTAAAATGTGTAAACTTTTCAGAACAAGGACAACTTCTTTACCTTATAGTAGTTCCATTTCTTGCACAAGTTCTGCAGTCGTACAATCTGGTCCATCAACAACTTATAAAAGTATGTCGCCGCAGCTTTAGGACTTGTGCTGTTCGACTCTTCATGTTTAGCATAAGGAGATTGTTTCTCTTTGTTTCCCGATCCTAAAAAAATCATAATCAACGTAACACAAAAATGTCGCAATCATGTTATGAAAAATACTTTAGGATATGATTACTAAAGCTGATATTATATGGCAAATGCATATTTTGTATAACTGATATGCCGGCGAAACTTTTTGCATATGTATACTAATTATGTGAAAACAAATCGTTTAAGCTAAGTTTCATTTTGCATATTTTTCATATTTATACGTTTTTGAGCATGCTTTTTGGATTTTGCATATTTGGTTATATTTAGCAATAATTTGTAATGTATTTGTAACTTTTTGAGATTTTTTTGTAAAATTTACAACTGTTAAAATCTTTTGACTATATAAACATGAATTGCCAGCAACTCACACTTTTCCCATAGAAACAATGTATAAGGAATCAGCCAAAATATGTAGAATCCATTTCAAGAGTCAAACTTCCGAGTGGTGGGTGAATAATAGTCTGGTGGGTTTTGACAATCCATGTTTATATAGTCAAAGGTTAAAATGAATGAGGTCTTTGAATAAAAATTAGAGAAATAAATATACTCATACAAAATAATTACATTTTTTACATTATTTAGAATACTTCTACGTATTTTCAAAAAAATTAGAGCATATTTTGTGCATACATTGTAACTTTGGGTGCATAAAGTCAACCAAATTTATGCATATATACCTATGCGCATATTTTCGTACATTTGAGTGCATATAATTATCAACTTTAATGATTACACTAAACTTAAGAATGTTTTTTGAAATGAATTGTTCTAGGTTACACAATTTCATAGTATTTTACAATGATTTCATTAATTTGGGAAAGATTTTACAAATACAATGTTAGTAATATTACTAGTCGTTACCTCAATATGTGTGAGTAGCAATTTGCCGGCTTTAAGTAGAATTTTTTTATTAACCAACCATAAACATGACATTGCGAATGAGCCAGACAGCATGTAAACCCAAACCACATCTAGGCTGGACTGCTATGTGAAAAATATGAACCCACATAGATTCAAGTGCCTCGGTTTCTTTCTGCTTATTTTAATATAAATTCATCATAGTGTGTCCGATTTTTTTTAAATACTGAAAATTGATGAATTTTAAGTTTACAAGCTATTTTCAATATTTCTTAATAATGTTTGAACTAGTAGAAATCTTATTCCTTATAGATTCTGATGGTGCCAAATTAATTTCGAAATTGCTGTTAACCAATGTGGCATCAATTGTTCAACAAAGCAAACCTAAAAAGCGTGGTATAAGTTTCAGCACAGAGCTATTTTCAAAACTATTGCACATTGATGCATACTTCTATTTTATGCAATGTGCAGAAAAGAATGACAAAATGTTTAACAAAAGAACTGCCTGCATTGCTTTATTGTTATAAAAAGTACGATCATTTTTGTATAGAGCTTTGCTACGTTGCGCGTTTTGAGTTAATACATGTCACATTTCACGCTCCACGAGGCACTGACGCAGTAAGGTGCAGGAACATAAACCACATTAAAGGTGTGATTGTAGTTATAACATTTATTTAATAAAAAAACAATGAAGTAATTGCAACCCCACATGAAAAGTAAGAGAAATAACTTTTATATGAGCTAATGTTACATCTTTGCTTATTGCAGAATATCTCAATCACTACTTGTGCATAATATACGAAGAAGGATACCCTTCAGTTGCGTAACTATGGGGAGTGATGTGGGTGTTGGATCACCCCCAGAGGCTATAGGAATAACTAACTAATATTCGTCTTAAACAAAAAATATAAAATTAATAACTGAATATCAATTATTACATTCGGACTCAACCATTTTTACTAATTTGCAATTTTTGCCGCCACCGCTCCATCAATCGCGACTAAACCAGAATTATACCAAAGGTCTCATGAAACTGTACAACTGTTGTGAAGACAGCAACCGCTTTGGCGTTAAAGAAAAGTTGGAAAATTAAGTTTAGCGAAGGTGTCCCTCAGGATGAATGTAAACATTGTATCTCGAGAACGACAAAACATATCAGGATGATTTCGAATTGTGTGGAATATTAATGCAAAAAACTAAAAAGCTTTTGGATGAGATTTGTCGTTTTTCTTTGTACGTGTTTTTCGAATCCACATAGTCAAATCGGCGGTATGTTGCCACCACTAGTATTTCACTAAGTAATTTTTGATTTATCGTATTGATAGCACTTGTCAGTTCTAAACTGTCAAATACTTCAAATTTTAAGCTAATTATTGCCAATACATTTATAAAGATTTTTTGTAAAGTAACATGCAGAAGAGGACAAATACATAAAACTTACAGTTAAATGTAACCGCGTTCAGTCCATTTTGCATTTGGTAACAAAAAAAATCAACTAAAGTGAAAGCAAAATGTGGCAGTTCATAATTTTTCATTCATCAAGTGTATTAAAGTTGCAAAAAATAACATAACTGATTCCTCTATTTCAGCAAGATGCCACAAATGGATTTCCTAAAACTGTAGTATTTTTCACAAATTATAAAATGTCACTGTAATTTTGACTTAGTAACTTTTTACAACAAAATTTTTGGTATACTGGTAAATATATTCATATTCAAGGCCTGCTTAGAATCACAAATGGAGTGAACTCGATTTCCTTTAATTGACTATTTTAAATAAAATAAATATTTAACGGTTAACTTTACTTTTTCTTTGACATGTTCGTAACATAATTATGGTAAAGTCTAAACAGCGCGCCATTCTACAAGTACAGTTAGGAAATCTTTTAAAAAAGTGAAGCTGACATTGCGGAAGTCAAGTAGGCTTCGCAATAATTATAGTCCATTCACATTTTATTTAGAGTAGGGTTGGTCATAATTTTTGGCTTGCAAGCTTGGCAATACATTTTTATTTTGTTTCCCAACTTGTTATAACCTCAAAATATTCAATCGTCATAGTAGTAAATAAAACAAAACAGTGTTGTCAGATGTACTACTGGCTTTATTGGATGGCTTAGCTTGTGATCAAGTGACCTTATTTTATTGGCTTTTCCAACAGTCACTAAATTAATTCAGAAATGCCAAAAATTATCTGCGAAGAAGTAAAAAAAGTGTTTAGAAAAATCATCTGATACATTTTCCAAACGTAAACCAAAATTATTGGTTCTGTAAAGATTTGCAAAGAAAAATTTGGAGATATCATTAAAAAAATAAATACAGCAAACGCTCGATAACTTAAACACCGAATAATGGAAACATTGTCCTAATACAAACACAAAATTCATACTATAGGATCAAACATAACACCCAATAACGTAAACAACCTGTACAGCTTGATAACGTAAACAGTTCTTGGCGACGGTCAGTCGCCGATTTATGAAGGGGATTCCCCTCTGCGACACAGCTGAGACAATCGGATGGATGTTTATAATGCGTTTGCATTTCATTTTAGTCGTTGTGGAACATAAGCTAGGCATATTGCATGCAAGTATCATACACGGAAATTTTAGTTCTCCGTAAATTACATGCACAGGCAAATTTATGCAGACTAAAACAGCAACTTTTTCTTCTCATTAAAAACGTGTAGGTAATACTTATCGCTGTCGGAATATGTTTTGCTTTTTATTGTGTTACTAAACGTTTCTTTCAATAATTTACTTATTAATAAAATCACGCTCGCTAGTGTAAACATTACGATAATGTCAACACACTTGGTTTGAATTAGTTCACGGTATCGAGCGTCTACGGTATTTCATATATGCTAGGATATAACGGTGGTCCTACAAAATTATATAAAGTACGAAAATCAATGGGTTACAAATATATACACGTTAGCAGAGGCAACATTTTATGTCAACAAAAACATGTAGTTGCAGCTAAAATTTAATTTTTGGGGAAGTTTTTATATCAAAATTCTCGGTAATGTGATATGTGTAGGACCTTGATGAGACATGGATATATCAAAACAGAAGTAGTGTTCGTCGTTGCTACACAAAACTGATTTAAAAAGTAAACTAGCCAAAATTAAAAGTGAGTAGAAAAGATTTACTGCGACTTTCTACTGGATGCAACATTTAAAAAAATTGGGTGATTAATCAGCTAATTCCTACTTTAACTAAATTACTAGGAAAATGTGTCGTTGTGATGGATACCGCACCTTACCATTCTGTGCAATTAGAGAAACCTCCTACGTTTTCTTCTAAAGTGGGTGAGATGCGGGAATGGTTCATTAATCACAATGTCAAAATTGAGGGCAAAGTTACAAAAAGAAAATTATGGGATTTAATTAAACCTTTTCGAAGTGACAAACGATACGTAATGAAATTTTGAAACAGCATGGGCATGAACTGCCCCCGTATCATTGCCAATACAACCCAATTGAAATGGTGTGAGGGTACTGTAAGTATAGATATCACACTGCAAATATGGCTGAATAATTAAATAATCAGATAATAATTTTTGATTAAATTAGTCGTATTTTGTATTCAAACTAAGTGAGCAATGTCAAATAAACCAACAATAAGAAACGTCTTAAAAAGTGATAACAGCCATGTAGATTATTTTTCTAAAATAAATTTCTTTTTTTCGACATGCATTGCTTTACGTTTTATTTTTTTATTTGGAAACGGTAAGTTTTATGAAAAAATTGCAAGAGACAAAAAAGTTTCTAAATAAAGCAGGCTATCAATTGATATTTTTCATGTCATTGCGTAAGTTTTTCTTAAATTTAGTTAAGAAGAATGATAGCGGTAGTCTAATTCAATCCCCTTTACTGTTTTTAAAAAAGTTGAGAAATACGCAAAAAGTGTGTTTTTATAATAGTAATAATTCTATTAAGCGCCAGCGTGGCTCAGTGGTTAGAGCATTGGACTGCGGCGCGGAAGTCTGGAGTTCAAATCCCAGATCGATGCCTGGCCGGCGGCCTACCCAGTCGCTTTAAATAATTGGGAACCTGCATTCGAAAGAATAAGGGGTAATAATGCGGTTGTCTAATGCGTGATGCTCACCACGTGTCATGAATTTGATACGCGACAGCCGGGTGTGAGAGCGAGGATACGGAAGCTCTGACCTTCCGCCTTGCAGGCCAAGCTTCTTAATGGGGTGTTAGTGCCTCACCATTATTATTATTATTATAATTCCATTAAATTTTATTGTTCTACCTCTTTTCGTTTTTAAGATAACAAATAAAAACATGATTTTTCCGCCATATTTGCAGTGCGATATCTCCCTAATGGTTGACTTTTGACCCAATGTTTATATAATAAGCTATCCTTTATTTTGAACAAGAAATCAGCCCCTTAAGTTTTTCGCATTTGTTTTGAAACACCCTGTATAATGAGAATGACCATACCACATTGAAAAAACCGTTGCAACAGATTGAAACTGAATGTATTGTGTATTATAGAGCGTGCGCCTCAAAGAGTGCATGGAAAAATACAGTGTGCCGAAGTATCGATAATGAGCTTGTACTGTCTCATCTTGTTTCATTTCTTATTCATGCAAAAGAAAAGCTATGCAGTGACGACGTTCGGCTCTCTGCCCACGAGCAAGTGAGATGGACTATGCTACTAAAATAGTGCAACGCCGACGTGCAGTACAATTTCTCTCCCAGATCATCCTCAGTGCAAAATCTTAGTTACGCCTCTAATATCCTGCTTTACGAAGTGCAGCCACAGCATTTCAAAGTTATTGAAAACTGAAATTGCAAACAAAGATGATTTTTTGGTACAAAATCTAGTATCATTATCGCTGTAGGCGAAATTATAGAAGAAAGCATTATAAGTCGGAGAAGTACGTTACAAATGTTGGCAAAAAGGTAAAATTAAATACTGTCTTGAGGTTTAGTAAACAAATATTCCTGCATCATATGCCAAAACAGTCGAGATATTAAAGATAATAATTGACAATTAATATTGATTGCAACCTTATAACAAAATGAAATTTGGAGGAAAGCAAAAAAGCTGAATGTTGTATATAGTAAATTCGCTTATCATATCGGGACTGGAATTTATGCATAGCGTACCGTAATATTAATAATAAAGGCACAACGATATTTAAAATCATAATACATTTTGGGGCTACATTAAAAAATGCGCATTTCATGATTTTAAACCTCGTGTTCATGGTGCATAGAATACAAGGCGTAACGTTCCGGATGCATTGTGGGCGGAGCCTCAAATTCAACCAATAAGAAATGCGCCCACAAAGGGCACGAATGGTAGTACTGAAGTGTATTGTTGATTATTTTTTTCGTAGCGATCCCAACCAATCAGAAGGCTGGATTTAGTTAAGTTATCTTGTATAATTTTGATTATACAACTCATTATAAATTTGGCCAATAGTAATTGAGAATTTTACTTAGTTACAAGGTATAGATAAACGGATATACCCTTGACGACGTGGTATAATCACTTCGGTGTTTCGGTGGGTCCAACAAGCAAAAGTAATGGATAATAATAATCTAGAGCCATGATGTAATAACTGTCTCAAATTCGTGGTTATCAGGTTAGGTTTTGCGTCAGTTTTGACACAAACTGACTCAAAACCTAAGCTGATATTTCACATAGACTTACAGTGCCACCAACATAAACAGTGACACTAACACAAACAGTGCCAACCTAAGAAATAAACTAATTTATTATTATCGGTCTATTCATTATATAATCGTAACGAATACCACTCGAGCAATCGAAAATAATGATTATTTTTTACTCGTAACTCGACGTAATCCTTAAAATACCACTCGAGCTGCGCTCTCATGGTTTTTCGCAGATTACGTCTCGTTACTCGAAAAATAATCGATTATTTTCGATGCTCTTGTGATATTATAACTGATTATACGAGTCTCGAATCACCGGGTACGTGAAACACGATACGCGAAAGGTCAAGCGCCGACCGCCGAGCGCAAAGATAACAAAAGTAAACACAAAACACAGCGGGTTAAACAAATCTAAACAGCTGTGATCCGAAACACCGAAATTTCATAAACAAACTTTAAAAGTGAACAACGTGGTATTGCGCGGGCCCGTGTAGTACACGTCTGTTTTGACCGCGACCAAAATCAACAGTCAACACTAAGAGCTCTGACCGGTATTCTCGCCGAGCTCTGAGAAAAAAGCAAATAAACGCGGAAAGAAATAAACGCGGAAGAGATAAGGATAACGACGAAGAAGAAGCAGAACGAGGAGCAAAATACTACGAAGTTTTCAGTCAAAGTTAAAAGACACTAAGATCGCCAGAACAGAGAAAAGCACTAGAGGATAAAAAAAAGCGGCAAAAGCAGTAGTAATTAGTAACGTATCAGACAACACCGAAAAAGAGGAAGAGGAAATGGAGGAACTGAAGAAAATGATGGCGGAAATGATGAGAGAAATGAAGAAAAACACGGAGGAATTGAAAGAAGAACTGCGAGAAACAAAACAAAACACGACAGAAATGAGGGCGGAAGTGAAGGAAATAAGAAAAGAAATGAAGAAAAATGAAGAAAAATGGCAAGAAGAAAAAGGTCAACTGATGGAAAGAATCAAGGCACTGGAAACAAAAATGGAAAAGGAAGAGAAAGAAAGGAGGAAAAACAACATTGTTATAAAAGGAATGGAATTAAAAGAAGAAAACCTGATAGAAGGAGTAAAGAAACTAATAAACGAGAAATTACTAGTAAACGCGAAACTTGGGAAAACCTACCTGATAAAGAGCCAAACACATCCAGGAACAATAGTAACAGAAGTAGAATCATGGAGTAAAAAGCAAGAAATTATGGCAGCAAAGAACAAGCTAAGAAGCACAAAAATATACATTGACCACGACCTGACGGTAGAAGAAAGAAGAATACAGAAAGAAATTAGAAGCATAGGGAGAGAGGAAAGACAGAAAGGCAACACAGTGAGGATTGGCTATCAAAAAGTAACAATTAATGGAGAGGAATACAAATGGGATAACAAAGAGAATGGAGTGGTAGTGACAGGAGTAAAAGCGCAGGCAAGTCACACCTCAAAAAAGTAAAACAAAACCCTGCACCTAAGACATCAATGACGACACAAGCAAAGAAAAGGAAAGCGAGTAAGATAAAGGAAGAAACGATACAAATAGCGACATGGAGCGACATAAAGACGGACTATGGCAATGAACATGGAAACGAGTCTAAGAATAACAGAGAGGAAAAAATAGAGCCACAAATGAAAAAACCAAAGTTACGTATAGCCACTTGGAATCTACGGGGAAGCTACGAGGAAGGGGCTCTAAAGAGTTTAGTGTCGGTGCTAAATAAATACCAAATAGATATAATTGCGGTGCAGGAAACTAAACAAAAAGACATAATAATAATGGATGTGGGTGATTACAGATTCTATAATAGTGGAAGTAGCACGAGGATGTTAGGGAGTGGTTTCCTAATAAGGAAAAAATGGATAAATGCAATTTCTGAATTTAACCCGATATCTGATAGGTTATGTAATATTAGAATAAGAGGAAAATATAGAAAACTGAACATAATAAATGTGCACGCGCCGTCAGAGGCTGCAGATGAAGAGGTAAAGGCAGAGTACTATGAAAAACTAGAGAATACTCTTAAAGCAAGTAAGAATTACGACGTAAAAATAGTATTAGGCGATTTTAATGCTAAAATCGGAAAGGAAGAGAAATATAGACCGTATATAGGGAAATATAGTAGACATGAAGCCAGTAACAGTAATGGGGAAAAAATGATTGAATTTGCGGCAGAAAACGACCTCCGAATTATGAGCACATATTTTCAACACAAAAATATTCACTTAGAGACATGGATAGCCCCGGACGGAAGAACTAGGAACCAGATAGATCACTTAATGATACAAGGTTTACATAAGATGTTTGTCCAAAACATAAGAAGTTATAGAGGGGCTGATTGTGACTCGGATCACATTTTGGTAATCGCGAACATAAAACAGTTTAAACCTACGAGTAGTAATAAAAGCAGTAATAATAGAAACAAATACGACAAAGCGAAGCTGAAAAATGAAGTGTTAATGACGCAATACAATAAGTGTGTAATAAAGGGACTGAATGATAAAACAGCACAGGAAAATATAGAGACTGAATGGAACCTCCTAGCCGAGGTGATAGATGGTGCAGCACAGACTCTACGAAAAGGGAAGGAAGGTAAAAAAGACGGGTGGTTTAACGCGGACTGCAAGAATAGTATACTGGAAAGAAGTAAAGCCAGATTAAAGTATCTTCAAAGTGAGTCACAAGAGGACAAAAAAAGTATGAGGAATCAAGAAGAAAAGCGAAGAGAATATGTAGAGCTGCAAAGAGACAAGATTGGGAAACAAAACTGGAGGAAGTTGAAAACAAGTTTAGAACAAGGGAAGTTAGAAAGTTCTACCAAGGAATTAAAAAAGTAAAGAGCGGTTACCAACATAATAAACTGCAATGTAAAGCAGGGACAAGTCAGGGTATATGTGGAGTGCAGGATAGTCTAAAAACCTGGATGAAAAATTTCGAGAGTGTGTTAAACGGAGTACAATTGATAGGAGATGAAGGTGAAAGGGAAATTTCGCAAAGAACTCAAGATGAAGTAGCAATGCAGACGTGGGTGGAATTCCAAGGAATTTTAAAGAAACAAAAGAATAATAAGAGTCCCGGAGAAAGCGGCATAATAATGGAGTTGATAAAGAATGGAGCGCCGGAACTACAAGTAAGAGTGCATACCTTGCTGACAAGAATATGGGAAGAAGAGGTAATGCCAAAAAAATGGTTGGATGCAATCTTGATACCAATTCATAAAAAAGGTGATAAGAACATCTGCACAAATTATAGAGGTATAGCGCTATTAGAGGTAGCATACAAATTGCTAGCGCTATGTGTAAGAGAGAAACTGAACGGCTACGTAGAAGAAAGGTTAGGAGATTACCAATGTGGGTTTAGGCACAACAGGGCTGTGATGGACCAAATCTCCTCAATAAAGCATATAATAGAAAATAGCTATGATCAAGACCTACCCTTGCATATAGTTTTCATAGATTTCCGTCAGGCCTATGATACTATTGACCGAACAAAACTGTACGAAGCTATGCAGGGATTGAATATACCCGGAAAATTGATAAGGTTGGTGAAGATGACTTTAGAACAAACTAGATGTAAAGTCGAGATAGCAGGTCAATACTCGGACAGTTTCAATGTTAACCGGGGTGTACGGCAGGGTGACCCACTCTCGACAGTGCTTTTCAACGTAATATTAGACAAAATACTGGAAGAAGCGGACGTATATAGAAATGGGACCATCTACCATCATACGCACCAATGCCTTGCTTATGCTGACGACATAGCCCTAGTAGCGAGATCTAGAAAAGAATTGAAGGAGGTCATGATAAGGTTAGAGGCAGTGGCAAGAAGAAAAGGTTTGTGGATAAACGAAGGGAAAACTAAATATATGACACTGGAGGTAGGGACAAAAAAGGCTTTGGGAAGCTTGCAATTTAGTAGTAGTCTTGATGGTAAAGTTTATAGATTTGAAGGTGTCGAGAGTTATGTGTACTTGGGAGTGAAGCTCACAAGTAATGGCAGTGAGGACGAGACCATAGAAGATAGAATTCTAAAGGGAAATATAGCAGCAGGAAGTCTGAATAATATATTTAGGTCAAAAGAAATTCTCGAAATACTAAGATTAGAATTTACCAGACTCTCCTAAGACCAGTAGTTTTATACGGTAGCGAAATGTGGACCCTCACCCAAAAAAACACAAAGAAGATCGAGGTTTGGGAAAGGAGAATGCTAAGGAGAATTTTTGGAGGAACCAAGGTGGGTAATGAGTGGCACAGAAAAACAAATAAAGAAGTAACGGAAATGTACGACCAAGTAGCCATAATCCCGTTCATCAAAGCGCAGAGAATCAGATGGCTGGGACACGTGGAAAGGTTGCCAGAGAACAGAGGTACAAGAAAAGTAATGAAGAGGGAAGGAGGAAGAAGACGCAGAGGAAGGCCTCGAAAGAAGTGGTTAGAGGCGGTAAAAGAAGACTTATATAGGCTGCGAGTAGAGAATTGGGAAGAGAAAGCTAAACAGAGAAGCCAGTGGAAACGAATAGTGATGAATGCAATGAGTCTGTAACAGTGTATTTTGTTTTTTTATTTTAAGCTATGGGCCTTTATGGCCTGTGTATGCTGTCTTATATATAC
>CALNHX010003740.1:49112-108906 GCA_940337035.1 Agriotes lineatus | reverse complement strand
CTGTATATTTTTACATATTTAGATGGTGTATTTTGTCAGTGCTACTGTGCAACAATTTAATTAAACATTTAAAAGCCACTGAATACATCTCACAAAAAGTAGATTTTATGCTTTCTAAAAAAATGGCCAAAACAGCATAAGCAAAGTACGAAAGCAGTATTTGAAATGTGAACTTTCTAACTAACATAGTTGAAAGTACTTATCAACATTATTTGGCCCCTCTCATTAGAGAGGATTAAGATTGAAACTTGATAACACAAGCAGTATTGAGTAATATGGGCTTCAACTCTAATTTTATTATAAACTAGCTTTTGCTCGCGGCTTCGCTCGCGCAGGTAACCTACCTAAGAAAGTACCTAAGGGTTAAGACTACTTATTGTTTCAGTTTATACTTAAAGTATTTTTATGTCATTTCCACAGTCTTGGACTTAAAAATAAAAGCCATTTTTGCAATCAAGTCCCAAAAACCCTCAATAACGACATTCATAATCGATTTTTAGACTTATTTACCCCATTTCACCCCCTAAGGGGTTGATTTTTGGAAAATCACGAAATACGTGTTTGCTTTATTTGTTTTTAGGAGTACCTACTCCTACGAAGTTTCAAGTCGAAGTGTCTATTTAATATTATTTTTCCATACAAAATTAGAACCCTCATCATACCCCTTTAGGGATTGAATTTCGAAACATCCTTATTTCTTGTATACATCATAAAGGGAACCACTGTGCAAAATTTCAGCTTTCTAGGTCCAAGGGTTTGGGCTGGGCGTTGATGAGTGACTCAGGACGTTCATATATATAGTCTGTTCACTAAACATAAAAACACAAAGTGGCCTTTGATTTCTAAAATTTCATGAGTGTACTTCCAAAATTCATCTTTTGTCTAGGAATGTACTTACAGAAAGTTACTAAAACAAATAGGTTAAGAGTGTGACATTTAATTAGCATCTGTCATAACTACTTTTAAGGATGTTAAACAAATACTGTGTTGGATACTATTGATGTAGCATTAATTAATAGGTATTTTTATTACATTTAATAAAAGTTCAGGCAAGAATTTCCAGAATAATATGTACTTTGACACTGCAATAATGACATTTATTAATTGTCATTTATAAATTCAAAGTAGCCTTTATGCAGGTGTGGAAACCTTTGCAAAACAAAATACAGAATCCCTACCAAAAATTTTACGTATATGCCAACTTCAAGAAAATTTAAATGTTTTTGTGTTTTCTGAATGGCCTATACCTGTCACTTTGACAATGTCAAAAAATGGCAAATTTAATGCTTTTATGAAATAGTATATTATACATGAAGGTAGCGAAGCGCAGTATTATAACCTGAGCGCATATTAGATACTGAGCGCAAAGCGTGAAGTATCTAAAGCGCGAAGGTTATAAGACGATTCGCTACCGTGGTGTATATACTATGTTTTGCACTACCAAACCGCTTAATACCTAAATTCCCAATAAATTTCGAAAATATTTTAACTGTCAACCAGACAATACAGCTCTTTAAAACGTCAAAATTAAAATAGTCATATTTGGTAACTTAGCAATTTATTACTTACCACGGTGAAAATTGTTTATTTTACTTTCTCTCCTATGGTGGAGAAAAACAACTTCACGACCTAAAGGTGGCCAATAACGGTGCGTTCTGAGACTAGTAGTGCAAAAACACTGTTAAGTATCTACTACGGATCCTATATGTATAAGTAATCTTTGATAAAGAGTTGAGACAACGTAAACGAAGTAGGTACAGCACTGAATTTTAGTTTTCGTTTGCCAGCCACACGCACTTTTTCCCACCGATTCTCATCAAAGTGGATTTCACATACTCTGGTTCTGCTTGTTCAGTTTATTCTGCTTATATCTTTGAGCTATTCTGCTCTTTGCTTCTCGTTTTTGGAAACTTGTGTCAATAGACATAAAGCCTCGTTCAAATCTACTTTTGAAGCCAAAAATTCAACAGCCCGTCGTTTCAAAAACTGTAGAAAAATAATTATTAGATAACTAATTTTTAAGTAAATTCCATATACATACCTACATATCTTCGTGGTAGTCGGCTGCAGCAGTTTTTATATTTTTTGCTGACAAAAGTAGTGGTCCGGGAACCCAACCATTTTCAGATCCCGTATGGAGAACAATAACTCTTTTTCTTGTGAAAGCTGTCCAATTTGGTCTATTTATGTTCTTTAACCACATCGATCTTGTTTTCGTATATTTTGGAAAACTTTTCAATATGAATCCTTGTTCCGATCGATGTTTGCATCCAAAAATACAGCAATCCGTTATTTTACGCACACCTATTTGATAAAGGCTTGATGGTAATAATTTTTCTTAGAACATAAAATACGCTTACAGACTACCGTTTTAAAGATAGTTCTTCAAGTAAGAAAAATCTTGTCAGTGGTAAGCATTCTGACTACTGATCTAAGGGTCGCGAGTTCGATTCCCGGTCCCGGTGAGGTTTTCAAAAATAAAAAATGCAGATGAAAGCCTCTACAGAATGCCATAATTCGGAAGTGATGTAAAACCGTGGGTCCCATGTTACTACGATGTATAGCATGTAAAAGACCCCTTGCTAGGGTTGAAACTCCTTAGTCTCGGCAAAATTCTAAGTAGGACTTTGACCATATGGTACCTGGTACTCTGGATGCCTAGGCCTTGTCCATTAACAAGCAAACAAATAAAAAAAACTGTCAGTGTCACGGTACTGTTTCCATAGTATCGTTTCAATTTACCTCGGATTTTAGTTATGCTTATTGCGCATGCGCAGGTTTAAGAACTAATAAGAGTACATTATGTTTGTGCTTTTTAAATCTCTTTCAGATAATAACCTAAAATTTTAGAAAATGTTCCAGATAACGAAGTTAGAGCTAAAGAAAGTTTTGAAAAATAGGTAAAGTGCCTCTAACAGTCAAGTCTAGTTTATGACATTTTTTTTATTAGTGCAGTACATAATAGTAAGCATGTGTACTAAAATTCAAATCGATATCTTTACATTTATAGAAATTAACAAAAAAAGAAGAAATAAAAAATTGATCTTTAAGGCCCTATAACTGTGGGACTTTGTACTAAGGTATATTAGGATTTATTATAACGTAAGGAATCTACAAATAATCTGTGTTCCATTCTTTTTGGGACATCCTGAATATTAAACAGCAAGGGGCTGAGAACGGATCCTTAAGGCACCTTTGCTTTTATGTCTTTAGTTTCTAATATGTCTGCATGTACTTTGCTTGTACATATTCTTCCAGTATGGCAGGCAGAAATTATATTGACGATATACTCAGGGATATTCAGCTGCATCATTTTATGGATGAGGCCATTGTGCCAGACTCTGTTAAAAGCCTGAGCTATATCTAGGAACAGGTAGTATATTTTTTGCCTTTAAAGCCTTTAGTGATAGTTTGATTGATTTTGATATGCTGATGTACTGTAGAGTATTTGGGTCTCAAGCCAAACTGGAACGGTGGAAGTATCTAAAGTTGGGATATATAGTCATTCAGACCACTGTATATATTTTTTCAAGTAAATAGTTTTGATAAGGTATAGGGAAAACTTATAGGATAATAATATGTTAAGTTTACAAATTTCAACAAATATAATTTTAACAATTAGATACTATTTGTTATATTAAAGTCATTTATTTTGTTTATCGACGTAAATTTGTATGTGATTGAGCTACTTGTATTCAAACAAACTACATTCTATTATATTCTATATGCAATAAACAATATTTGCTAGTAGATCGTTATTGTTTAATCCGAAAATAAATAAAAGCTTCAATTCGTAGTTCGGTTAAATTTTAACAGTGCGTTGAAAGTTGTTTTTGCATACGTTATTTGATTCAAGAATTTATTGGCACAGTAGGCTGTAATTTATAATAATACAAAATATTTATTATTTATTACGAAAGAACTGCTTACCAATTACCTTAAATTACAATATTAAATATTACAACATAGTCACAAATAATGGTCTTTGTATACTTTCAATGTTCATCACTGCTCAGCATCAAATCTATCTGCTGTCAACTATTTTGATACCAGCATCGATGTAACTTTTAACTATTCATGTGGAATTTGAAATAAATAACGTAAGGCAATTTCTCACAAATAATTCAAATTGTGCAATTATACAAAAACTTTTTGAGCCGGGGTCGGTAGCTCAGTGGTAAGCATTCTGACTACTGATCTAAGGGTCGCGAGTTCGATTCCCGGTCCCGGTGAGGTTTTCAAAAATAAAAAAAATGCAGATGAAAGCTTCTACAGAATGCCATCATTCGGAAGTGATGTAAAGCCGTGGGTCCCATGTTACTACGATGTGTAGCATGTAAAAGATCCCTTGCTAGGGTTGGAACTCCTTAGTCTCGGCAAAATTCTAAGTAGGACTTTGACCATATGACCAAAGCAGTCGGTGTCTAAGGTACCTGGTACTCTGCATGCCTAGACCTTGTCCATTAACAAACAAACAAACAAACACTTTTTGTTTTTAGGCATAATTAAAAATCTAAGAGAGCTTGATCCAATTTATTTTTTAAATAAGGGTTGT
This sequence comes from Agriotes lineatus, assembly GCA_940337035.1. Classification (NCBI taxonomy): domain Eukaryota; kingdom Metazoa; phylum Arthropoda; class Insecta; order Coleoptera; family Elateridae; genus Agriotes; species Agriotes lineatus. The sequence continues at coordinate 104,351 of CALNHX010003740.1, read as the reverse complement.
CTCAAAATGAGCCGTCATTTTAATTTTGTAATAAAACGCATTATTTAGTGGAAAAATTCAATTTTTTTTGTTGCAACATAGAGTACAGATGCAGAGGTTATGTATGGAAAATAATATCCATCGAATGGCCATCATAATATCCATCGAATGGCCATCTCGACTTGGCAAATGTTGACTTTTTTTATGAAAATGTTTATGATTTTTTGGCATAATTGTGAACTAATTGCGTCGAATTTCTTCCTAGAGGTCTTGAATGGTCTGTGGATCATTGGCGTACACTTTATCCTTAAAAAAAGCCAAAGTGTTCTGAACTGAACCAGAATTCTCAAATTTATGGCTTAATTCCACCACAGTGCTGGGAGACGATGCGGCACAATGACCAAATAAGGTGCCAACTTTCTCACCATTTTTTTAGTGAATTTTTACAACCTACGCGTTGCTTGTTCGCGTATCTCTCCATGACTAAACTCCATGTTTCCTCTTGACAGCTGGAAAAGTTTTAGTACTCTGTTTGCCACAAAAAATGGCGGTAAATTTAAAATGACGGCTCATTTTGGGACACCCGTTATTATATTATTCAGCGTTAAACTTTAGAGCTTTGTCCTAACTAAACTGGCTTCTTATATCTTACGGTTTTCGAATTCCCAACGGTAAGCCTCAAAATTGAGTAACCCAGTATGGGGTACGAGGCGACACATTTTTAGACCTCATTCGTTCCACTGTTAGTAAACTGGTCTAAAATACATTCACCAATAGCTGAAAATATGATTACTATTTTATTTACTTTATTAAATTGTTATTGTGTACAAAAGAAAAGTACATAACTTACTCCCAACCCTCTCAACTTAATAATTTATGTACGGAATTTCCAGTAATGCCAGATAATTATATTTACATTATTAAGGTAATTTTACTTTGGGACATACTCTTCTACATCTAGTATATCATAACATTAAGAAGATTAACTCTATTATACTAGGGGATGTGCATTCACATAATACACACAACAATGAATACTCAAAATGAAACAGACACAAAACGTTCGGTTTCTGTTCCTACATTAGCCCTAGACCAATTTACACAGACTGCTGCTGCGATGAACTTCTGCTATGTGCCCTATTATTTCATTAGTACTTGGGAAAGCCTAGCTTGTTTAATTGAGACACACCGATGGGAGCTCTACTGCGTATTGCAACGTCACGTAATTCAATACAAGCAATTCATTTTATTTTTGCATAATGAAATTATCAAGTTTTAAGCTATTAACTAATGAAAGTTGAATATATTCTATCATAAAAATCATTGGACAAGGACGGTTATAACAAAATCAGTGCCTTAGATTAATTCATATATTTGCAATTAATTTTCGTCTGTCAATTTGACACTTCTTAAATCAAGATAGCTTTATTAAAATTATTTTCTCACCAGAATAGTAATTTATGATACAAGTGCGTAAAGCTAGTCTATAGTCACGAATGGGACAGAGTTCAAAAGCGAGTGAGCTAGCGTTTTAAGCCCCGCGAGTGACTAAAGATGCTTTACGCATGTGCATCGTACAATATTTTATCTAAGATAGAATCTAGAAAACACGGTAAATATAAAAATAATTAAATGTAAATTAGAATTATTAGCAAGCGGTCGTAATTTTGGGTGTTTAAAATTTTAAAACACGTTGCTACTGACTACGTAAACTAATGAAAGCATTGTAAAATAATAAAATAGACATATGACTGCTCGGAATTAGGAATACCAGAGGGTGTTCTACTTTCCTTACAGAAATTATCTATCTTACATATTTAGAGATTAAAATCAGCTAATATAATTTTTTTTTTGAAACGTAAAGTAAAATTTTTGTCGTTTAAGTCAATTACATATAATTAAAAATTCATTTATTCAAGATATCTTACGTTTCGCTAAGACTAGGTTAGCTTCATCAGAGATAAAAATTTTTGTTAAAATAATGTAGGACATAAGGACATTTACAATTACGATCTGTCTTTTAAAAATGTATGAGTATTTGGATGGTATCATTCTTTGTTGACACGATTTCGTTAATAAAGTTGTCTTTGGTTTTAAAGTTGTAGACATTTTGTTAAAATTTTTTTTCAACTTGTTGATTATTTGGAAAAATATCTATGTTTTGATGTATTGTATTAATTCTTATGGGTAATTTTTATTTTTTCTTCCCTTCCTTTGTTTATGTATCCATCCCTAATGTTGGTTATTATTTCTTTTTTTGATTACACATCCTTCATTTTAGTGAGTTTAAGAGGGTGAGTAGATTACGATTATCTGTCTTTATACTTTTTAAGTATTTTTGATAAATGATTGAGTGTTGAAAAGGTTTAAGGGTTGGAATTCCTAGTATTTCCTTTATGAAATGGTTCCATAGTGGTTGTTCAATTATGGTTTATTTTTGTTTATTCCTTATCTTCCCAAGTCTTTCTCATTTGGGATTTCGATTATTTTGTTTAATTTTATTTTCTTTGTATGTTTAATTTTTAATAGCTTTTTAAAATTTTATTGAAGGGTTGCAATTTTTTTTCGTTTGATTGTTCGACCTTGAGTTAATTGTGTCGTATGAATAATTTGATAAACAGATTTTTTAAATGTGTTTAAAGTCAGTTTTATTATCTATTTTTTGTCTTCTAGTAATTATTAGTAAGTCTTGCTGTTTAATTGTATGTTTCATTAACTTTTTGGAGTTTCTATGTTGGATGATTTGTAGGTTATGGTTTTTTTATACAATTTATCTTGTTTGGTTATTTGGCTTTTATTTCTTTGACAATGTATTTTTTAAAATTTTGCATTTTTATTAGAGCTTGATGCACATGTTTGATTAATTTAGTTCGTGATTTTACAATCACAAAAACAGCTGTAATTCAAAATTAAATAATGAAAGCATGTTATTAAACAGTCGTTTTACAAACTTAAAACTGCCAACTAAAAGTCTATTTTACATACTGTCGTAGATAAAACAAGATTTTTTAAATGGAACCATATATTTGAAATAAAATTCAGGAAATTGTAATAGGCCGATATATAGCAAATAACGGACGTGGTTGAATTTTGTAATTCGAGCGATAGGCGAATCAACCAAAGTTTGTTATTTGCGTATCGACCGTGTATCGTTCAAGATTTTTCGTATTATAAATGTATACATTTTAATATAAATTTATTTGGCATAATTTCAAAATTACTTGAACCTTAAAGCCGGCGGCCGTTATAATCCTTAACGGCCGGCAGTTGTTATGAATGACTTTTCATGTGCTTGTTTAGTTCAGTTAAAATACAATAACAGTATAGTATTACGAAACATATAAATACAGTATTCAAGGTTGTATTAACACCTGATTACATTATTTATTGCAGACCATTTTCCAGGATTTCTTACTGGATGGGTAAAATTGCTTCGTCGTTTCTTACTTGCTAGTAGGAAAAATCTATATAGTCTGTTTTTAAACTAGGACGAACGAGTGTATAATCTATTGATTTTTTTTCAAAAAGCGTAGAAGCTATAACATAAAACATTGTTTTAAAGTTCGGTTCGGATGACAAATTACAGAAATACAATACAGTTGCTGTTTGAGATTAATTTTAGTTTTATAGTTTAACATTTTTTAAATCACGTACGTATCTTTTATTGTTATAATTGCTGTAATAAGTGTACTGACAACGTGGAAGCAGTTTGGCAGAAAAATAACAAGCGAAAATATAAGTTTTGAAAACAAAATATAAGGGTTTTGTTTGAAGATAAGTTTACCAATAAGCAAATAAAAGGAGCAAACTCTTGTCATTGGTCCGGGATCTTATTAAGTATATTTATTTAAAGGCAAAAATATTTTACAGTTCTATATAATTGCTTTTCTTAGGCTTAAACTGGTTGAAATTGTTGACTAAATGCGATAAACAAATAGTGAGATACCTTATTCTGAAAGTATAGATGCTGGAATTAAAATTTACCGCAAAATTGTCTTTTGATAGCATTTCTAGTCTAATTCAGGCTTATTTATTTATTCCTTCCAAATAAAAACAGACCATAGTGAATTTAAGATGACTTCATATACAACTCTTCGTAAAGATGCAGGAATGCAAAACTGCCTAAATTGCGGTAAGAAGCTTTAAAAAGATAAAGGTTTAAGGTAATTTTAATTTCCCCAACTGGGGGCAGCCTGTTATAGGTACCTTGGTTCCTCTTTTAGTCAAGAACAGGAATTATAGGATGGGCGAGAAGAAGGAAGCGTGGAGAATGGAAGAAAGACTAGGAAAAATACTGTCGCCTCAGAGAATGTAGGTACTCTGTTGACTGACTATCTAAAACCCTGAATCAAAGCAGACGGCCGCGAGAATCAAACGCACGACCTCTCGAATACTAAGTTGGCGTGCTAACCACTACAGAGCTCGGTCAAAGCTCTACGAATGCTAAGCTGTTCATAGAACTAAATGGTGTGCTATCATCCACACTCAGCTATCCTAGAATTTTAGAATTTAATAGTTTTATTTTTATTTTGAACTCATTCCCAAATTTATGAGTGTTTATACCTAATATTGTACGAAGGATAAATTATGTATTATGTTTAGTGTCTATCTGTTTTGGTTTACCTGTATTATTTTTCTTTCTTTTTAGAGGTATGTTACCTGCTTACAATGTATGACGTATATTGGTTAACTGTTTTTGCAGAAGTTTATTATTAATGTAAAATCACCACTTTATGTCCTTTGTTTTCTCTTTATAATTCATAGTAAATTAATGGGGCAAACCAAAATTAGCTATCGTCTTTCGTTTTCGAGTTATAGAGACAAGTTCGATTTTTCGACTTTTAGTTTTGTGGCTATATCGCGCTTATTTATGAAAATAGAAAAAGATAATTTCTACGTTATTCAGACACTTTTTCAAGGAAGGTTTTGAATTTCAAGTTATGCCATAAAGTTGTACTTTTTTATATGGAACTCATAGTTGGCTGTGCCATCATAAGAAAGAGGATTTTGCTCCATTCCAGTAATTATTTTTTTCGTAGCGATCTCAACCAATTAGAAGGCTGGATTTAGTTAAGTTATCTTGTATATTATACTAGAGTAACTTCACTAGGCGACGCAATACATAACTTTTGTCAACTTGATGTTGTTTTCATAGAGATGACTTTCAGCTAGGTTAATACAAACAAATCGAGCTGCCAATAAAATATTTGTTTGTTCCTAGTATTGAAATTTACTCAAAAAATAATTAAATCGAATACAATGCGTACTTCGAACAGGTTATACGTCTCAAACTCTATGCACAATAACAAATCGTGTCAGTTTGACAGAATAATCCTCCCGCTGACGCGGTCGGACTATTTAACCTGTCAAACTGACACTCTTTTATTATTTTGCAACAAGTTATCGACATATAACCCGATATTATCGAAGTACTTATTGTATTACTTCTGATTACGTTGGGTCGATTTATTCATTTTCACTACCTCATTGGAAAAACTCACAATTTTCAAAATAGGTTTTAATATTTCTTCGTTATAAAATACACAAAACCGTTATTTGGAAACATTTTATTTTAAAATTATAATGCTTTTGAATTATTGTTGATGTTCTGATCGTTTATTATTACATTTTTAAGATACTTGTTTTTTATTTTTAACACAAAAAATGAGGTATTTTAACACTAATTTCCATTAATAAAATTTTCTGGTTGTTAAGTGAACGAAATTCAAGTTCGACAATACATACTTATCATATCCGATTATAACTTTGAACTATCCCATTTACCGTAATGCACAGGGTAATAGGAAGAAATAGGAAAAAAACAGGAAAATTTGTTTTTCAGAATGTGACTTTATATTCGACACACTCTTTCAATTATAAACAACTTGTTCAAATAACATTGTTTTGTATTTTGAAAGATAAGGGTACTTTATTCTTGAGCCATTTTCATAATTTCGAACCTCTTCCATATACAAAAGGAGCTATTTAAATTTGGCAAGTGCATTTCTAGTTTTAGAAGATGCAAACACTTTTATCAAAATAACTATTTCTGATAAATGAATAATAAAAATAATTCATGTCCCTAAATTTATGACGAACATTGCAAATTATGTAATATACCAGTATACAGGGTGTTTCAAAATCACACGGAATAAATATAAGGGCATTATTCTGCATCAAAACATAAGAGAAAAACTATAATAAACATATGTCCTAAAATCATTCATTTCAAAGACATCCTTGATTAAAGAATTAAAGATAGCAATTCGTTTTCAAAACTGTATTTGGTTTTCATTATCTGTATGTCTCATTTACAACTGTCAAAATTATTATATACGTGACTCAGAAGAAAGATATTACTGCGAACAGTTACTATAAATTTGCGGATTGTTATCTTTAATTCTTTGATCAATGATATCTTTGAAATGAATGATTATAGGAAATATATTTATTAGAGTTTTTCTCTTATTTTTTCATGCAGACTAACGCCCTTATATTTGTTCCGTGCAATTCTGAAACACCCTGTATATATATTGATTATGATATAAGTACCCGAGTTTTGTGTCAAAAACTATTTTTATTATTGTTTTTCAAAATATTCGCCCTTACACTGTATACGTTTACGCATTCGATAAACCCAATTTTCAAAACATAAATTTTACTCCTCTAGAGTCACTTGAGAAACAAGGTTTTTGATGCTCTCCAATGCATCTTCCGTAGTTCCAAATCGCACACCACGCATTTTATGCTTTAATCGATCAAATAGAAAGTAAACGGAATGTGCTAGGTCGGGACTGTATGAGGGGTGACTTCGCAATTATTTTAACCCGGAAGCATCTAAAAATTATTTTGTTTGATATGTGGTATAGCTTAAAGCATTGTCATGGTGCAGAACGATCTCACTTCTTGGGAGCCGTAAACGAGTTCTTTTAATAACGTCTGGCGGGCATGCTGTTGTGTACCACTTTGCGGTAACTGTACGTTTATTTTCAAGCACGACAGTTGTAATCGGTCCTGAAATTAAAAAAAAGCAAGCCAACATTTCGAGATGGCGTCACTTTAACTGAATTAGGATCTGTCGGATTGTGCAGATTGCCGCTTTGATTCAGGTTCAAATGCATATATCCAGCTTTCGTCACAAGTTATGATGTTGCAAACTGCTTTAGACCTTCATCATATTTCTTAAGAGTTTTCTTACGCCATTCCACACGCTGTAGTTTTTGTGCTTCTGTTAAACTGTGTGGTATCCACCGACAACCGACTTTTCTTGCATCCAAATGATTATGTAAAATCTGGTTTATTGCAGTCATGCTGATGCCCAAGGTGCTCCTATGTGTCTCGGTTTTCCTCCTGAGTCATTCTTCCCACGGCGTTTATGTTTGTTTCCTTAACTGCTGAAATTGGTCTTCATTGGCGATAATCGTCGCTGAGTGAAACTCGTTCAAATTTAAAGTCATTAAATCAGCTATAAACAGTTCTCTGCGAAGGCGCTTGGTAACCAAATACAGCACGTAGTCGTCCAAAGCTTTCTTTTGGGAATAGGAAAGTTTTAAAGTCATAGTAAATTATGGCTCTAAAATTTTCTCAGTAATAATGTATTAAGGGCAAATGCTTTTGCCGGTAAAAATGTTTTACGAAAGTATTTTGTTTTGGCAATGTCACAAGACAAACTAACTTGATCAAATTCCCGAGCCGAAGGCGAGGGAATTTGTCAAAGTTAGTTTGTCGAGGGGCATTGCCAAAAAACAACAAATCGTGAGTAAAACATTTGCCGAGCAAAATCATGAGCCCGAAATACATTTTGTGGACTATTTCCCAAATATGGGTTCAGTTTGACATTTATACTGATGCCCAATGACAGTTTAAATGACGTTTCTTAAATACCACCTTGATTAAAGCAACATATTTAGTGGTTGCCGTGGATGCAAGTGGCAAAAGAGACTGACAAAATCCCAAGGAAAAATTTCGATTTTTTGCCACTACAAAAACACACGATTGGTTGAATTTTGAAAAAGCATGGCTTTTCATTGGATAATAAACTGCTCAAGTACAGGTCTAAAGAGTAGCTTCAGCACTGCGAAAACATTAAGTATTATAGTGCACCCAGAATGTGTAGTTCAAAACGTGACCACCGAACTTCTGTAGATGGCGCCAAGTGGACAAGCCGCCACTGTGCTACAATGCTTGGAAATTTTGCAAAGTGGAAAATCGCCACCTTTCGCCAAAACCAAATAGCGCATGAAGGTGCTCGGGACCTTAGCAACAACTTTGCCCCCTTTCAAAATTTCGATATCTGTAGCCGTTCGAAAGTTACAGGCGATCCAGACAGACAGACAGACAGACAGACAGACAGACAGACAGACAGACAGACAGACGGACGGACGGACAAAACGTTCGCATAAGTACGCTGAAGCTACTAATAAGAGATGTGGGAAATAGTCTCGTTAAATTCATTTTTGCTGCACAACATTTACTTCAAAATTAACTTCCATAATAACTATAGCAATTATCAAAACTAAATTTGAACTGTCAAACTAGAAAACAACAAACATTTGCTTCATAGCAAGTTTTATTTCCATGGTGCACTTGATCTATTAATTTTCAGAAAATATGGGTGCTGCCCTTGTTTATTACTGTAATGAGAAAAAAATTCTCTTTCCCATGATGCCATAGACTACTATGAGTTCTATATAAAAAAAATCAACTTTATAGCATAATTAATTCGAAATTCCTTACTTTTTTTAAAAATTCGTACCAAAAAAGTGAAAATTGGGGCGCTTTATTTTTTCATATCTCCTATAGTTATACAGATTCCCTATGAAAACATCGAAATTAACCCACCCTGTACGTATACATCTATGTTGTATTTTGTGGTGTTTAAATACTGTACAATATTAACTGTCATAAGAAGTTGGAATGAAAAGCTTCGCAGGTAACAATTTTGAACAAAATTTCCCTGTTTTCTGTTGTGTTGCGTCTTGGGGAAAGATTCTATGGGCATTTTACCTTCACTGGTGGACCAATTTTGTAACTGGCTGGGCATTTGCACATACAAACTATTACTTAAAAATGGCCTAGTTTATGATACATGTTAATACATTAAAGATCTACAGTTTTGCTTGTTTAAATATGTTTATCAGCGCACTGTATTTTTAATTTGATTCAATGTTTCACCATTATCTTTTTTCTGTGTGTCTCCGAAATATGGTTTAACCACTTTATTTCTGGCGCAAAATAAGACGATTTAACTCGACTTTCCTATATCTAAATGCCGTGCGTTACTTGAATAAATGTGAATAATATTCTGTACGGCACTCTATATGGGTATGCCATCTGTTGAGATGATATTGCTATTATCGGTGGCCCCCTAGCCGATGAAACATAGGCGTTACGACACAAATTGGGTAGTAAGATCCTTAATGGCAACGCCGGCAACTTTTTTTCTACAAAGTGATATTCATTAGCAAACTTTTTTGTGTCTTGATTTTGGATATTTAGCTATTTAAACAGAAAAACACAAATCAAATCTGGGTGGTTACGCCATGCTTGTTTAGAAATAGTTGTAGTCTAGTTCTCTGTAGTTATTCATTTTACAGAACAATAAGTTATTTAAATGTAACTTTTGGTAAACAACGTTTTAAGCGGGAAATATCTTTTATTTCATACTGTTAACTATGTCCTACTTTACGTCATTAATTTGAGTCCGGAAAATGGTACATTACAGTACAAGGCCGGGAAATGTTACCGTTTTTGACAAAAAGAACCATCATACTGAGTTTTTTGACAAATTTATTTAAAGTAGTGCAGTTTAAAACTTATGAATGATTAATATTGGCCGTAATGGTACAATTTGAATTTTCAGCAATTGTAATAGTTTGTATACCCCATGGATGTTGACTGTGGTGGTGTACACTTGTTGATGTTGCTGGAGTAGCTTTACAAAATTTTCCCCAACTTGAATCATTCTGGCCACTTTTGTCTTCTTTTCAATAAATTCTTCTCTATAATTTTCGGTCACAGAAGAATTTATCTGGGGGGATGACTTGATGTAAAGAAAAGGTCTGCAATATCTTCGGAAAACCGTTGGTTGGGCGATTTTATTGTTACCTGCTTTTTATATATTTATTTTGTGAACAATTTGCTGTTAATGCATTTAATATAGTAGTTGGGTTTACCTTAGATTTTTAATCTCTTTGGCTTTTTTAGAAACTGTCTCTAAAATAGGCTGCATCTGAACATGTAGGTGAATTTTTTAACCGATAAATAAATCTTTCACGCAATTCGTATCTTAAGCTTGACAATGTTTTTAGGTGTCTCAAAATAAGAAAATACATTAAATTTAAGTGTTTAGATTGTCAGTAATCGTTTCAAGTGATAAAGAGGAAGAGAAAAGCAAGTAACAAAAAATATAATTTGACACTGCTTAATGGAAATATGACATTTGAATGATTAAAATTTTAAGACCTAGTTACGACATTCAACTTTATAGTAATCTTCCTTTTGTATACTGATTTGGTAGCAACTTTTTACCAGCTTAGCATCTAGTAGGTAGGTACGTCTTTACGGCCTAGGCCGGTAGTACTTCGCAACGCCTGTGATTCGTGTTCCACGTTTGGCAGTACTGCCAACATTTTTTTCAACTGATGTCAAATTCGAGGTTAGCAGGTTAGCTTTTTCGCCAGTCTGACACAAACGGTTGCAAAACCTAACCTCGAATTTGACATAGACAGCGTCACCAACAATACACTTCGGTACTGCCAAACGCATAACATGAATCACAGTATTTTTAAAGCAAACAGTTTGGATAATTCTTTAATAAAATCAAAATGGTTCTACTTCTTGTTCAGTATACAAAAAAAAAATATACGACACACGGCCGGTGTTCGCGTTTATGGCTCGCTATTTCACGTATTTCGCCCTGCTGGGCGCAAACCGTGATATACTGGCTGTGTCATAAATGCTTAGCTACCGGCCTAATGTCGTAAATAGATAGTCTCATCCAGTTTACTATAGATAAACAGGAAAGGAGTTGTAACTTGGTATCTTTCGACGACTACATTCTACTTTTTCGAATACAAATTATTTTTGTTAATTAAAAGAAGGATTTTTAGCTAAAAGTATTTTCTTACAGCATCCAACAAGTAAACTAGCATGATGTTTTCGTTAACATTATTTTCCACCTTTCGGACCTTTTGCCATAGTGCAGAATGGCTGGTATTCTTTACGTATCTTCCCTGTAAACTAGGCACATTAAAAAAATCGCTCGAAAAATTACCCATTGCGTCAGAAGAAGCTGTAGAGTCCATTTTTGACAAAACACATACACTGTGTAACTATGCAACAAATTCAAAGATGATGTGACTTAAGTTAGGTTGACAAGTTTTGAAAATACTGGTGTCAGATGTGTCAAAATATGTCATTGTTATCAAAAAGGCTTAATAAAAAAAATACAGAAGATATTTAAAACATTGTGCCATACATGGCCTTGAAGTGATTATTAAAGCATTCGTTTAGAAAATCGGGAACATCTAAACTCGTACTTTAATAAGTCACTTTTCGGACTTGTAATATAAATAACTATTGAAGTAGCTTTTTTGAAGCTACACTTTAAAATTTTTTGATATACATTTTGTTTTGTAGGTGTCATTTTGAAGGCGGCTATGTTAAAGCGCCATTTTCACGAAATTTACTATTTGCTATGATGCTAATATCCTATTTGAAATTGTAGTAATATAAGGATATTATCGGCGTTGATAAGATCTTCAAACAACCGATTTTGTAATAAACAGTATCGGAAATCTTCATATACACATCGCAAATGCTAGATTAAGAGATGCTCTACAACTAGCAGCATTTAGTCGAGAGAAACTCCACAATATTAATTATTTGGCATTTTAAATAGAATTGGCAGTGGGGAAGTAACAATGGACTATCCCTCAAAATTACACTATTCGAATCTATTTTACTTCAAACAGTTTCAAACATAATTTTTTAAAGAAACAGTTTTTTATGATGTTTGAACCAGGCACGCTTGTCGTATCGTTATAAGATTTATAGAACAAATGACGTTTGTGAAGGGCATATGTTGGGTTCTTGGGGATATAGTATAACATTCAAGTAATAAAACTATAATATGAAATATGTAAACAATTTTAACATCAGTAATGCTGTAACTTATATGTATACTAGCTGAAACCCGCGGCATATGCCGCATTTAAAATATACGACGAATCTAATAACTTTTGTTGCACTAAAGAAAGTTTTAAAAGCACGTTACAGATTGGAAATATTTGGATAGCCTCCAGGCCACTTTCCTCCTACATATTGGATAAACCGATACTGCTGAATTGAATAGTGTCTTCTTTTTTCTGTTCAGTATTAAATGCTAATTATTGTTACAATGCTATAAATCCAGTTAGTGGAAATGTCACTGGGACAGTTTCTAAAAACTAAATTCCTGGAATTTGCTGATCTCTAAAAGCACTATATTTAGACAAACCTACAATTTTCTGAAAATAGGGACAATTAAGTACTTATCTGCTTTTGGAATATCCCAAATATAAAGGAAATATTATGTTTTATTGTTATGATGTATAATTTGTATACGTATTTAAGTGTCCAATTCCTATTCCAAAAACTCAGGTAATCAACCCCACTTGTAAAACAACCTGATATCAGCAACATTATTGCTTAAAGTTCTTGGTGTTCAGTCGCTTTTGTAATTTTGTCTTGGTATATTGTTTATTTGGCTTGGTGTCTTGTTCTTATAAGTGGTGTGTGAATCAACATTAGGGTGACCACCCGTCCCGATTTACCCGGGACAGTCCCGTGTTTGATGACCAATGTTCCGGTCCCGAGTTGGTATCGCCCGGGACATAACATTTCCCGATAGAGGGTAAATTTATTTCCCCCCTTTATTTCATGTATTACGACTTCATTTCGTCAGCAAAAGCAATAGCTGACAAAATTTTTTAGCTCTTTGAAAAAGCACAATCTTTCAAGTAATAGAATATCAGCATTGTCTGCAGATAATGCAGCCGTAAATTTTGGAAAACAGAACTCCGTCTTTAAAATACTATCTCTCAAAAATGGTAAACTCTTAGCTGCACATTGTCCAAGATTTTAAGATTTTTACTTCCTCTTACGAAAGGAAGTATTGGGTTCACCCCAAAAATTCTAAATTGAGTTTTCCACAGATTTAAAGTCCTCTGAACCCAAAATACATATTTTTGTTCATTGGTCTGTCATTCTGTCTGTGTATGTGTGTCTGTCTGTCTGTGAACAGAATATCTCAAAAACGAAAAGAGGTATGGCGTTGAAACTTCGTAAATAAGTTTTGTGTTCAATCTTTACATGTTTATTACATTTTTAATTTATATTGATGAAAGATAGGTGATTTTCCAGTTGAATACCACCAAAAAAAGTTTCGTTTGTTTTTTTCCTATTTTTTTATGAACTCCTATTTTAAATAGAACATCCGGTATATTATTAATTTTTGAATTCAGCTTAAAAAATTTGTCTCTTGAACTAACGCTCCATTTTGTAGGGTTTCTTTAGCAATTGTAATTTTTGAAAATGTCTGACAAATAATGCTTAAAAATTAAAAATGAAATTTTTGGCTAATTATAAGATCACTGTAAAAGGAAGTTGTGTGCGTGTATCACACCAGATTTTTTTCTATTCGTTAGTAGCTATGGTCAATATAAATAAAGAGGTGTCAAATGTTCCGAGTTAGCTTTTCCAAAAGGTGGTCACCCTAATCAACATGGTAAGTAAAATGTCCATCATATTACCTACTTTTTCTACAAAAAAATACGTAATTGGCTTAACTAATGTTATTACACATTTATATTTGTCAATAAATTTCCTGAACATATTCTAAGTACCTACGAGATTTAAAAAAGAGCTAGTATTATTGCAATTTTTTTTTTCAATTGATAACTGTAAATCAGTTGGTTTCTGGCCTGCCCATGAAAGTTGTGTTTTATAAACAGTCATTTAAAATTTGTATTCCGCTAGTGATTTAAAATTTTTATTGCGCTAGCGCTTTAAAAATGTCAAATAAATGTCAACCAAAATAAATCAATAATTTATCAAAAAATTAACATAAGTACATTACAACTAAATTAACAAAACGACGTCCAAGTCGTCAATTTTCATTTTGACCAGTTCTCCAATGCGACAACCGCCAGCAATACCCATAAGTATAGTCTGCAATGTAATTTTACAATTAAAAGGAAACAAATGGATCAATAATGCTAACCTTTGCAAATAAATACTTCTCGTCCGGTGAAGTACGAATGCACCTCAAAACTTCGTCGCGGCTAAGAACTTTCGACTTATTGGGCTTAAAGTCCTCTTGCGTTTTGCTTGGAAAAGTTACTGGCTCCACACAAATAAAAATTAAATTAAAACGATTTTCTTACCATATATGAATGTGACCAGTAAGTGTATATATACAGTGTGTCCTAGATCGAGTGGGATTGCATAGGTAACTTTTTTATCATTGAAGATGAAGATTTGGTGAAATTGGCAATGTCGAACCAGTTAAGTTATTTAAAAAAAAACTAAAAACTGTCATTTTCTTGTATGTCAAATATCTTTGTAAGTATAAGAGATACGAAAAAAAGTTTTATATAAAAGTCGCTGTTTTCGATGAGACCAATTTAAAACTGGTGTTGAACAAAAATTCAAGATGGCTGCTTTTGAGGTACTTGTATCAACTTCTATAAGTTATATGGGCGCCATATTTGATTTGTAGGTTACTGAATAGAATTTTTCATTATCTTTTCAACGATGTAAGATAACGTATGATTGAATAAAAAATACCAGTAAAATTAATTGTTTTTACATTTTAATCAAGTAGGCTTACATGGATCAAAACAAAAACAAACATTTATTTAAAAACAAAACATAATCCTGATAATCACATGAAATGATCAAAATGCTGGCGATTGTTAGCGAAACATAGTTGACACCATTTGACGACACGACGGGTTACTTTACGCAAACTTTCTTATTGTTTTTCATCATAGCTGGTTACCTACTTGATTATACATTTAAAAAGCAATATCACAATGGTTTTTGTGGTTCAAGTACTTAGTACTGAATTAACATGTTACTAAGTATTATAGGAATTAAATACAAAGGTTTTCTAAAATAAATTTCAACTAATTTTGTTTTGATCCATGTAAGCTTACTTGATTAAAATGTCGGTCACGTATTCACCGTAACATATCCAAGTTTTTATCAAGGTAGTAACAAGAAAGTTTCATAGATATTACTTGTACTGAACAAAAGTTACATATCACTGTTCTCTCTATGATCCTTTACAGATACGTAACAGGATCATTGTGTTCACTGGGAAAGAATCATTGAAAATGAACAGGGCTATGCAACAAACATTGCAGTAGTTCATATACGTTTTCTGAATTTCCCTTGTCTCTAAAGCAGAATCGTGTTGTCCTAACTCTCTCCTCATCTTAATAATAAAATAACGTTGCACGCAATTGCAAAACGTCGGTTAAGTCAATTTGACATGCATAACCCTGTTCATTTTCAATGATCGTAAGTGTACATGTCCAATGTAACTATCCGGGAAGCATCAGATTTTGTTTGTAAGTTATTTAGTGGAATTTCATTATGTGTGTGCTTATTTTTTGTGTGTTAACAGATAAAAATGAAAGTTTGGGACTCGATATCATGTTTTAATTTGTGTTACGATTTAATTATACTTTAAATCCCAATGGCACATATGAAGCAATTACATACAGTGTGTCCCAGATCGACTGGGATTGCATGGGTAACTTTCTTATCATTGAAGATGGAGATTTGGTTAAATGGCCAATGTTTTCCAGTTTCATATGCTGATTTAATATCTGTTTGAAAAAGTTCAGAATGTCGAACCAGTCAAAAGTTATTAGTAAAAAACTAAAAACTGTCATTTTCTTGTATGTCAAATATCTTTGTAAGTATAAGAGATACGAAAAAAGTAATATTTGATTTTTAAGTTACTGAATAGAATTTTTATTCTCTTTTCAACGATGTAAGATAACGTATGATTGAATAAAAAATACCAGTAAAATTAATTGTTTTTACATTTTAATCAAGTAAGCTTACATGGATCAAAACAAAATTAGTTGAAATTTATTTTAGAAAACCTTTGTATGTAATTCCTATAATACTTAGTAACATGTTAATTCAGTACTAAGTACTTGAACCACAAAAACCATCGTGATATTGCTTTTTAAATGTATAATCAAGTAGGTAACCAGCTATGATGAAAAACAATAAGAAAGTTTGCGTAAAGTAACCCGTCGTGTCGTCAACTATGTTTCGCTAACAATCGCCAGCATTTTGATCATTTCATGTGATTATCAGGATTATGTTTTGTTTTTAAATAAATGTTTGTTTTTGTTAGGATCCATGTAAGCCTACTTGATTAAAATGTAAAAACAATTAATTTTACTGGTATTTTTTATTCAATCATACGTTATCTTACATCGTTGAAAAGAGAATAGAAATTCTATTCAGTAACCTAAAAATCAAATAAAAAGTTTTATATAAAAGTCGCTGTTTTCGATGAGATCAATTTAAAATTGGTGTCGAACAAAAATTCAAGATGGCTGCTTTTGAGGTACTCGTATCAACTTCCTTAAGTTATATGGGAGCAATATTTGATTTTTAGGTTACTGAATAGAATTTTTTATTCTCTTTTCAACGATGTAAGATAACGTATGATTGAATAAAAAATGCCAGTAAAATTAATTGTTTTTACATTTTAATCAAGTAGGCTTACATGGATCCAAACAAAAACAAACAAAATTTATTTTAAAACAAAACAATCCTGATAATCACATGAAATGATCAAAATGCTGGCGATTGTTAGCGAAACATAGTTGACACCATTTGACGACACGACGGGTTACTTTACGCAAACTTTCTTATTGTTTTTCATCATAGCTGGTTACCTACTTGATTATACATTTAAAAAGCAATATCACGATGGTTTTTGTGGTTCAAGTACTTAGTACTGAATTAACATGTTACTAAGAATTATAGGAATTACATACAAAGGTTTTCTAAAATAAATTTCAACTAATTTTGTTTTGATCCATGTAAGCTTACTTGATTAAAATGTAAAAACAATTAATTTTACTGGTATTTTTTATTCAATCATACGTTATCTTACATCGTTGAAAAGAGAATAGAAATTCTATTCAGTAATCTAAAAATCAAATAAAAAGTTTTATATAAAAATCGCTGTTTTCGATGAGATCAATTTAAAATTGGTGTCGAACAAAAATTCAAGATGGCTGCTTTTGAGGTACTCGTATCAACTTCCTTAAGTTATATGGGAGCAATATTTGATTTTTAGGTTACTGAATTGAATTTTTTATTCTCTTTTCAACGATGTAAGATAACGTATGATTAAATAAAAAATACCAGTAAAATTAATTGTTTTTACATTTTAATCAAGTAGGCTTACATGGATCCTAACAAAAACAAACAACATTTATTTAAAAACAAAACATAATCCTGATAATCACATGAAATGATCAAAATGCTGGCGATTGTTAGCGAAACATAGTTGACACCATTTGACGACACGACGGGTTACTTTACGCAAACTTTCTTATTGTTTTTCATCATAGCTGGTTACCTACTTGATTATACATTTAAAAAGCAATATCACGATGGTTTTTGTGGTTCAAGTACTTAGTACTGAATTAACATGTTACTAAGTATTATAGGAATTACATACAAAGGTTTTCTAAAATAAATTTCAACAAATTTTGTTTTGATCCATGTAAGCTTACTTGATTAAAATGTAAAAACAATTAATTTTACTGGTATTTTTTATTCAATCATACGTTATCTTACATCGTTGAAAAGAGAATAGAAATTCTATTCAGTAACCTAAAAATCAAATAAAAAGTTTTATATAAAGGTCGCTGTTTTCGATGAGATCAATTTAAAATTGGTGTCGAACAAAAATTCAAGATGGCTGCTTTTGAGGTACTCGTATCAACTTCCTTAAGTTATATGGGAGCAATATTTGATTTTTAGGTTACTGAATAGAATTTTTTATTCTCTTTTCAACGATGTAAGATAACGTATAATTTTAATCAAGTAGGCTTACATGGATCCAAACAAAAACAAACAAAATTTATTTAAAAACAAAACAATCCTGATAATCACATGAAATGATCAAAATGCTGGCGATTGTTAGCGAAACATAGTTGACACCATTTGACGACACGACGGGTTACTTTACGCAAACTTTCGTATTGTTTTTCATCATAGCTGGTTACCTACTTGATTATACATTTAAAAAGCAATATCACGATGGTTTTTGTGGTTCAAGTACTTAGTACTGAATTAACATGTTACTAAGTATTATAGGAATTACATACAAAGGTTTTCTAAAATAAATTTCAACTAATTTTCTTCTGATCTATGTAAGCTTACTTGATTAAAATGTAAAAACAATTAATTTTACTGGTATTTTTTATTCAATCATACGTTATCTTACATCGTTGAAAAGAGAATAGAAATTCTATTCAGTAACCTAAAAATCAAATAAAAAGTTTTATATAAAAATCGCTGTTTTCGATGAGATCAATTTAAAATTGGTGTCGACCAAAAATTCAAGATGGCTGCTTTTGAGGTACTCGTATCAACTTCCTTAAGTTATATGGGAGCAATATTTGATTTTTAGGTTACTGAATAGAATTTTTTATTCTCTTTTCAACGATGTAAGATAACGTATGATTGAATAAAAAATACCAGTAAAATTAATTGTTTTTACATTTTAATCAAGTAGGCTTACATGGATCCTAACAAAAACAAACATTTATTTAAAAACAAAACATAATCCTGATAATCACATGAAATGATCAAAATGCTGGCAATTGTTAGCGAAACATAGTTGACACCATTTGACGACACGACGGGTTACTTTACGCAAACTTTCTTATTGTTTTTCATCATAGCTGGTTACCTACTTGATTATACATTTAAAAAGCAATATCACGATGGTTTTTGTGGTTCAAGTACTTAGTACTGAATTAACATGTTACTAAGTATTATAGGAATTACATACAAAGGTTTTCTAAAATAAATTTCAACTAATTTTGTTTTGATCCATGTAAGCTTACTTGATTAAAATGTAAAAACAATTAATTTTACTGGTATTTTTTTATTCAATCATACGTTATCTTACATCGTTGAAAAGAGAATAAAAATTCTATTCAGTAACTTAAAAATCAAATATTACTTTTTTCGTATCTCTTATACTTACAAAGATATTTGACATACAAGAAAATGACAGTTTTTAGTTTTTTACTAATAACTTTTGACTGGTTCGACATTCTGAACTTTTTCAAACAGATATTAAATCAGCATATGAAACTGGAAAACATTGGCCATTTAACCAAATCTCCATCTTCAATGATAAGAAAGTTACCCATGCAATCCCAGTCGATCTGGGACACACTGTATGTAATTGCTTCATATGTGCCATTGGGATTTAAAGTATAATTAAATCGTAACACAAATTAAAACATGATATCGAGTCCCAAACTTTCATTTTTATCTGTTAACACACAAAAAATAAGCACACACATAATGAAATTCCACTAAATAACTTACAAACAAAATCTGATGCTTCCCGGATAGTTACATTGGACATGTACACTTACGATCATTGAAAATGAACAGGGTTATGCATGTCAAATTGACTTAACCGACGTTTTGCAATTGCGTGCAACGTTATTTTATTATTACGATGAGGAGAGAGTTAGGACAACACGATTCTGCTTTAGAGACAAGGGAAATTCAGAAAACGTATATGAACTACTGCAATGTTTGTTGCATAGCCCTGTTCATTTTCAATGATTCTTTCCCAGTGAACACAATGATCCTGTTACGTATCTGTAAAGGATCATAGAGAAAACAGTGATATGTAACTTTTGTTCTGTACAAGTAATATCTATGAAACTTTCTTGTTACTACCTTGATACAAACTTGGATATGTTACGGTGAATACGTGACCGACATGTGTCTAACATAAAACCAAAACTTACTTGACACATTTAAATTTATTAAAAATAAGCTTGGATATGTGCGCCGTATACGTCACCTATACGTGTCAAAAATAAAATCTATAAACTTATTTGATACATTTAAATGTAATAATATAATATTTTCTATTCTTAATATATAAACCCCAAAATTTGTTGGGTTTGTTAATTGAGACACAAATTATTTACCTACATTTTTTAAGCTCTTTATAAGTTATTGTAAAAACAAAAATTACTAAAAAGCAAATAATACCCTTATAATCTACATGTACAAAAGTCATATGAACATTTAAAAAACTGTTTTTTATTAGGTTAATTTTTATACATATACCGAGTGTAAATATATAGTCTAAGGAATTAATACTATATAATACTATTTATCACATTCTTTAATTACGATTTAAAATACGCGCCATTAACCACAAGTCCGGATAGTGCGGGTTTATGAGGATAGAGGGTATTTGTTTACTCTTTGTCTTTGTGCGTGTTTGATTATCCTTGGTGTGTTAATTTATTGCTTATGGTAAGTACTTATTAAAGAAAACAATAATTGTAAAACAGCTCATTCAAGTTGTGTGTGAATAACTCTCTGGAGCTACCAATTAGTTATGTAAAATACGTTATTAGATCACAACTTCAGTAAGTTGACTCTTGCCTAACATCACTTTTTTATTTGATTGTTTTGCCTTTTACCGCCTTTTTATAGTAGGTATAGCTCAAATTTTATATTAAATTTTATTTACTATAGTTAACATTTTTAGCTAGCTTATACGTTGCAAGAAAATATGCTGCAGATAATACAACAACAGATAATGAAGAGAATAAAGGCCGTGGAAAACGTAAGAAGAAAAAGTCTGTGTTAGTACAAGACAACAGCAGTGAAGATGAACAATCAGATAGAAGTAAGTTCAATATTAAGAACAGTAAATCAAAGAGAATTGTTTATTTTATTCTAGGTTATTCTCCACCGCCTAAAATACCAAGGATTAAAAATACCCCAAAACTTCCAAATAATGAAAAACCGCCTGAAATGCTCATTAATGATAATAACATTAATGAATCAGAAACTAATCCCCAGCAATTACAAGAAATTGTGGATTTATCATCTCAAAATGTTGATTTTGTTAATGCACTTATTGCTTCTGCTCCAGTGGTGTTTCTTGATGATAATCAAGTAAATATGCAAAATGAAGCTTCTTCGTTGTCGACAGCTATGGTATCCACTCCCACATCAAGTTCAAGTAAGTAGATTTTTACACTTCAAAAATGATTGTTGGATATTTTGTATGTCGTACATCAAATACTATCAGGTATGCAACTACCTACATCGAGTGAAGATAGTGTACTAAGTAAGTATATAGTAAATAATAATGATTCCTTAAGTTACATATAAATCAGTAACTTTTCATGTGTCATTTTTCAGCTAATACATTTTTCCACCTGTGTTCATACATCAAATTAGCATTGCATAACATTGATGCAAGATTAAGAAAAATAGAAGAAAATAGTTGCAACTCAGCAAGAAATGAAATTTATGATTTCAGCAAGTTTGAAGACTTAATAGCAATTAATTCAAATGAAGAATTAAACAACTTTGGAGTATTTATAGAAGATGGGGCACATAAAAATTTGTTTGTGAGTAAATTTTTGTTTTATACACTCCCCTCCAAAAAACCGGATCAGTTTTTGATTTTTTGAAATGAAATTCTAGTTTTTCATATTACATATCTTTTCATTTTCCTGATCTTTTTAATAAAAAAATTACTAATTTGTATTATTATGTTTACTGTCATTAAGCAATACTTACATAAATATAAAATGCATATTCAGACATTTAAAAATGATCTGTTGTATAAAAATAACATTTAAAAAAATGATCTGTTTTTTTGGAGGGTAGTGTATTAGAAAATATCATGTGATCTCTTAACTTTCCAATTAGAGAAGGCTATGTCGATTACAAAATTTTGGCCAGTACCTTAAACGTAGCTACGAAAGTGATGAATGAGGAAGTAACATTTATGTTATCGTAACCCAACCTCAATGTAACACATAAATGGTATAAACCAATAAACGGTCCTATGTAATTTTACGGTTATGGCCTACTCTATAACTGGAAATTTAAATGATCACATGTTATAATGAACTTATATTTATTTTAGAAAATATTTGTGCGTTCAATAAGTGGCAAGGATTTTTGTCAACGAATTTTTAAAAGAGTGTTTACTAATAAAATGGCTACTAAATGCAGCTGGCTTGGACAGCGAAACAATATAAAAAAATGTGATTTGAAAATTACTACAATAATTAAACGTTAGTATTTTATAATACATTTATTTAATGAAATTATGCATTATCAAGTATATTTTAGGTGTAGTTATGTCCCAGTTCAAAGATTTCAAAGAAGCAAATTTTGACATTGTGATTAGTGAATGGTTTAGGCAGGCTAAACTGCGATATTCAAGAGAAATTTCAAAACAAAACAAAGAATAAAATACAATATTTTTTCTTGTTATATATAATTTTGTTTTTGCTATATGTATCACTCTATAGGTATATAACTTGTTAAATAATATAGTTACAATGTATAGTGCATTTACCAAATTTGAGTTCTCTAAATAATCAATTCCAGTTTAAAAAGCCACATGAGATTGATTTGGTTGTAAAAACTCAATAAGATTTATTGCAGAGTGCAAACTTCTGTATCAACTATATCCTATTTGTGAATTTAATGATATTGAATATGTATTCGTGTTATAGGCCAACTGGCATTCTTTCAATAAGTTTATTTTTAATAATTCACTTGTATTTTATAATGTAATAAAATTATTGAATTTATTTTGGTTTTTGTTTGGATTTATCCAGTGTAAAATAAAAAGTGCTTCAAAATGGTCACAAGAGTAACATGTAGGAGATGTTACATGGTTAACATATCTGTATAATAAAGTAGTAACGTATCTGAGATGTTACACAGGTGACGTATCTGTAGAGTAAAATAGCAACATATTTGAGATGTTACACAGGTGACGTATCTGTAGAGTAAAATAGCAACGTATTTGAGATGTAACGCTGGTGTGTACTTGATGAGGACATTGAACGTTTTTATGAAACATACATGGAATTCACATGTTACGAGTCTGACATATTCTATAGATCAGATGTTTCATATCGGTTATGTCTATCTTACGTAACTGTGTTTACTGGGTTGTGTACCTTAGGCTTTGATTAAATTTGCCAGTTTTTAATAAATATTAGGTAGTTGCTTTCAAAATATCCACTATTAATGCCCAATCAGCTACTGCCGATGTACTCTGAAATAAAATTTAAATAAAACACACAGTGATTCTAAAATACCAACAAATTACCTTGGCTGTGAACAGTCCTTTTAGCGTTGCTCATTATTCTACACTGTAGCCTTTCTTTTCTTTAACTTTTGGTAAGAATTTTTCTTGTAACCACTTGGAAAAATGCTTGTTATTCATATCGTCATGGTAGTCGCCAGTCTTAAGGCCTGATTTAAAAATAATTAGCCCATTCGGAACAAAACCTATTTTACCGCCAGCATGCACAATAATTAAGTGGTCTGTTTTCTGAATTAGCACTTGTCGTACAGCTCATTCTAACCTATAAACAATTTTCAATCTTAAACTTGGACACTTGTACATAGAGTTGCAATAAAATGCTGTAGCTCTGTAGCGTTGAAAATACTGTTTTATAGTAAATAGAAATATAAGTAGATAAAGAATGCAAAAACTAACTTATAAGCACGAAAACACAAAAACGCAATGATATTTTCAGGTTGGTTTGTTGCTTCTGACAAGTTGTAACCACCGTTCTTCCTAGAGGTAGTAAAGTCCACTTGCAAAAAGTTTATAACCATATTTTTGTACAAAGCTCCGAATTTAGGTTATTTGCAGATTTAATATTTATGTGTACATAGTACAAACATTCCTGTGTTGTGTAAAAAAATGTGTGTAGGCCCTAACAAGAGCATTAATTGTTCTCTCCTTCCATATTACTGGCTCTTATAAAATATCAAGACCACGCCCCAATCGTAACCACGCATAGACCACGAGTTGAAATGTTTGACCTTGGGAATTGTTCTGCTTTATTATAGAGTTATGATTGATTAATTAAGTCAAGTATTTATAAATAATTCAATTGGTTAAATGGTATGTGCCTACCCAAATTCATATAATATAAAATCACACATTATAATTGAAGTAAAGAGTTTAAATTATTTGTATTTTGAACTCAAAATGCAAGATATTTTTTTACTTCTTTTTACAATAAAGGAAGTATTGGGTTCACCCCAAAAATTCGAAATTGAGTTTTTAACAGATCTTCACGTTTTAGAGCCCCCTGGACCCAAAAAACATGTTTTTGTTCATTGGTGTGTCTGTCAGTCTGTGTGTGAACAGAATATTTCAAAAACGGAAAGAGGTATGGCATTGAAACGTCATATATAAGTTTTGTGTACTATCTAGATGCGACAGCAAGCTTTTAAAGAAAATTGCATAACCGGAAGTATGGTGTTTACTCTTGTGATTTTTCAGTTTTCAATTTTTTCAAAAACGGCTCTAACGATTTTTTTCAAACTTTAAATTTTTAATGTGTATTGATGTGAGATAGGTGAATTTCCAGTTGAATACCTCTAAAATGGGTTTATTTTGTTTTTTTATTAACTCCTATTTTAAAAAGAACACTCGGTATATTATTACATTTTGGAATTCAGCTTAAAATTTTAGAGAAAGTGTGCCTCTTGAACTAACGCTTTATTTTGTACGGTTTCTGTAGAATTTGTAATTTTTGAAATTTTTTTGACAAATGCTTAAAAATTAAAAATCAAATGTTTGACTAATTATAAGATCACTGTAAAAGGAAGTTGTGTGCGTGTATCACACTAGATTTTTTTTAAATTTTGACCAGGGGAAAATCACAGAAAAAACGTGAAATTTACAGATCATCAGGTGAAATTTCTCACGAACAATTTAGTTCTCAGAAGACTCGTGTGTTTAAACAATTTAATATTTTTCGTTCGGAAAATGTAATAGGTAAATAATTTATTTATTTATAGGAATGGATTAATAGCAATAACTTCTATGACTTTCCCGTAGAAACACTGGTGCTAGTAACATGCAAGAAAATAATAGTATTGATCCTTTCCAAGAACAATTTCAGAATAAATCCAGCATATATGTAGATAAAATCTATGCAGAATTTATCCCCTGCCCAATTATTTCTTCCTCGGAAAAAAGCGAATGATGAGACTTCAAAACTAAGTAATCAAAAAATTAGTAGCTCTTCTACTATTGTAAGTGAATCAGACATAACTGTAGATGATGATAGGGAACGTGACTTTGAACTAGAGGGTAACATTTATGAAATGAGTTTATCATGTCAATCAAATGAATAACAAATTACTTTGCCAGTTGAAGACAATATTATTAAACCCTCGCTAAAAATACAGCTGTAAGATATCAAAACATATAAAATTGGAATAATTCTTAGTAGTGTTAGTGTGTATAAACATGTGTATTGTTTCACATATTCAAACTAGTGATGGGCTTATTCGAATGAAAAATAACCTCATGCTGATACGTACTACGCTTTGAATATAAAACCTCTATTCAAAGGTACTACGTGCCATATCTCAGCGATCTACACAGTGCTCAAAATTCTGTAAATATAAATACGTCATAACTCATAAACAAAGCAGGTTGTGCTGAAAACAGCATGTGGTTATCGCGTACCTACCTCCTATCATAAAATATATCAAATTATCAAATTCTGGGGACCTGAAACCTGAACGCCTAAAAACTGCAAACGCATCAAGCTATAAAACAATTTTTATTTGCTTACATCTCCAAAGGTTCAAAACAAGAGGCGGCGCCTTTAACCCGCCCGATTGATAAAGATAAACGTTTTACCACTGCAGTCCCGCATATTTCTTTCTTTCTACACTTCTTAATAAATACCTCTTAATTTCCAATACATAACACATAATGTACGGTCGGCGCCTTAGAAATCGGGCACTACACACTATTATGATATATTTTGCATATATTTTTTAAGTGTATAAACTGGGTTTTTACAGTTAGTATGGTTTTAATTGTTACGTCAGATTGTTTATTGTTCGTCAATTATGAAATGCCATCTCACATTAATGAAGTAACCGGAGCAAGAATACTCCAAAGACTAGAAGAACATATTACGTGTCCCGATTTCTAAGGCGCCGACCGTACATATTATGTTTTGGTTATAGATTGGAAGAATGTACCAGTAATTGAGCTAATGCAGAATAGCGAGCCGTAAAACATACAATTACAACAATATATTATTATAAATCGCCAGCAATCGAAAACAATAAAGGTGTAACCAGATATATTTCATTCATATCCGCAATTACTGATTGCACAAGCTTCTTAGAAATCAAATAAAAATCATTTATACAATTCTTATAATAATTAACGATTAACTGAGTTCCTCTACTATCTGCATGTTATGATGTCGATGCAGATGACGGTGAACCGATGTCGATGACGGTGAACCGCCAACCGGCAAACCGGCTGACTTAAGGTGGCAGATCAGTAATCTTGAAAGTTTGGTCAAGCTATACTCGGAGACGACAAAAGATATGCGAGTGAAATTTGGCATACAGACATAAATCTGTAATACCTTTAAAACGAGACATTAAAAAAAAACGCAAAAATAAAATTTAAACAGAAATTTAAACAAAAAGATTATAAAAAAAATATCGAAAAAAGAAAAATATGTCATAATAAAATACAAGTAAAAATTAATATATAACCGTGCATGTTTATTATTATTTAAATTTCCTCTCCAATTGCAGCTTGACCAAAGATATTGCAGGATTTCAAATTTGCCGCTATTTATTTTATGCCTTAATTTAAAAAGCCGGTAATACTTATTTATTTATTTATTTATTTATTTATTTATTCCACGGGAAAACCCCATTACACAATATAATACAAACAAAAAGTAATAACAGTAGTAAACACCTAAACTGAAAAATAACAATGATAAATGTTAAATGATTGGCAACACAGTATAAACAAACTTATAAACAGACAACATATTATATAAATACAGCTGAATGAAGCTTACATTATTACGTATATACATAGTGTATCACAGATATATAATAAAATCACAACCATCTAGATCACAAATATATCAGTACAATGCAATGACCTTAAAGTAATTTTAAGTTACATTTGAATTGGTTTAAAGAGCCCTTACACAAATCTAAATTATTTCTATTAATCACTTCCAGAGACCGGTCAATGGGTGAATGTCTGCCATAATTAGTGCGATGAAATTTAACATAAAATAAGTTGTTTTCCCTTAAGACACGGTTTGGAACTTTAAAACTAATCAAGGCAAGTAGATCAGGACAATCAATATAAGAGTTAATTAATTTATACATGAAACATAAATCTGATATCATTCTACGATGTTCTAATGATGTTAAACAAACTTCGGCTCGAATTACTTCATAGTTATGGTCAATTACAGGATTACCTACTTTAAAGGCACAAAATCTTAAAAATCTTTTCTGAACATTTTCAAGAGTATTAATATGAATCTGATACTGTGGAGACCATATCATTGAAGCATATTCAAGCTGTGAACGAACCAAGGCACAAAAAACACCTTTAATAGATGGTACAGACAATTCTTTACAGTTCCTTAATACGAAGCCAAGTAGCTTTGACGACTTAATGGAAAGAGTGTTTAAATGTTCGGTGAAGTTCAACTGATTATCAAAGATCACTCCCAAATCTTTAATAGAATCAACAGACTTAAGTGCACTGTTACCAATAAAATAAGAGGTATCAAATTTTTTATTAATTTTATAAAAGCTTATTGCGTAACACTTGTCAGTATTTAAGTAGAGGAGGTTCTCGTTACACCAATCCATCAAATTATTGAGATCATCCTGAACTAAGGCTGAATCAGCATAGGATGTTATTTTTTTATACAACTTAAGGTCATCTGCAAAAAGCAGAAAACTACAGTGATTTATAACATGACTGATATCATTGACGAATAGATTAAATAAGAGGGGTGCACAGTGGGATCCTTGTGGGACGCCTGATAATACTGCAATTTCTTTAGAGCAATAATTGCCAAACTTCACTTTTTGTTTGCGACAGCTGAGGAAACTTTGAATCCAGTGTATTAGTCCCTCATCAAAGCCTATCAGACTCAGTTTTTCAGTTAGGATTTCATGATTAACCCTATCGAACGCCTTGGAAAAGTCTATGTAAACAGAATCCATTTGACACAGATTCTCCAAGGCGTCCGATATAGAGTTCTGATAAAGTAGTAAATTGGTTACTGTAGATCTACCATGAGTAAAACCATGCTGTTCATTAGTTATTAAACTTTTGCAAGACCAGCTTAGCTGGTCGTACACTAGACTGTCAAATAGTTTGGGGATGGAGGACTGGATACATACACTGCGATAGTTCCTTACATTCTCTCTTTCACCTGACTTAAAAATAGGCATAATATAAGTATCTTTCCACATGGTAGGAAATACACCAAACTTCAATGAATTATTAAATAGAATCGTTAAAGGCACCGTTAATGAATGTATACATTTTATAAGTAATATATTGGGAATACCATCAGGTCCCATAGTGAGTCTATTCGGTAGATGTGCAATTTTATTATAAACATCAGTAATTGACAGCTTAGGACATGAGATATGAATGTTGTTAGCCACATTATGTGCCACAGGACGATTGGATGCATGATGATTCGAATAAACTGTAGCAAAATGGTCTGCAAAAAGATTAACAATATCTTCTCCGTTTGAACTAGTGACGTCATCAAGAAACATACTCTTGGGTAAACTACTTGGTAGAGATTTCTTACTATTTACAAATTTCCAAAACATTCTAGGATCGGCTTTCAGAGAATCGTCTACTTTGTTAATATAGTTGTTGTAGCACAACTTCGATAATACTTTACACCTTGATCTTAGATTTGCAAATAGCAAATAATCAGCATCATTTTTCGTAGTTACATAAAGTTTGTGAGCTACCTTTTTTTCAAATACTAACTTTTTTAATTCTGTATTAAAATATTTCGGAAAAGTGGATGATTTGAAGCGCTTGAGTGGAGTAAATAGGGCTATACCTATGTTTAAAATTTCATAAAATTCACAAATTACTTGATCAAGATCGGTACCATTAAGGACAGTATTCCATTGAACAGTATTTAGATAATTATTAAGCGCCTCATAATTAGTGTTTCTAAAATCATAATAATATTCATCTAACCTCAAGTTATTATTATTGTTATGATCACTGTTATCCACGACAAAAACAACATCATAAGCCAAGTGGTGCTGGCTATTTGGAAAAATAGGATCAGCTGAGTTCGAAATATCAATAACCTTAAAGTTACTAAAAGCTAGGTCTAAAAAGACATTTCTATTATTAGGAATGGCATTAACTTGACACATTTGAAAGAATCCAAAGCACTGACCTAGAACCATGGCGGATGAACCTTGAGGACATGTTACATTGATGCCATATTCGTCGTTTGACCAGGTGGCTTCTGGGAGGTTGTAGTCACCAATGATTAGTAGTTTATGAGAAGGGTAATTTTGAAATATTCCTTCGATTGTATCACAGTGGAGCGAGTAAGTTGCAGCATTTGATTGTGGTGGTATATATACTCCACCTATAATAAACGCTTCATTCCCGTATTTGCAAAGTACGAACAGCTGTTCTATTCTGACTTCATTTATTTTTATAAGACTACCTTCTAAATTACTTCTTATGGCTATGACTATGCCACCTCCTCCTGATTTGGTGCTTGTAAGGTTATTGCGATCCATACGAAACACAGTATAATTAGTTAGATTGAGTTCGGAGTCATTAATTGCATCTGATAGCCAGCTTTCTACCAGTACAATAATATCATAATTACAGCATGCCACATTGTTGAGGTTATCTAGTTTAGTGCGAATGCCTCCGACGTTTTGGTAGTAGAGTAGTAATGGGGTTAATGGTGGTTTTTTTGTTTACTTTCATTTGAGACAATTTTTGGAATGCCAAGAATAAATTTTATTGTGAGATTGACTTCACCCTGATCTTGTCTGAGTTTTAGCTCATCTCTAAGTTTTTTCATCTCTACCTGTTGTAACTTTGTTTGATCGGCAGTTATTCTATAATTGGTGTCGTACAGCCTCGATTTATTTTTGAGAGCAGATTTCACAACTTGAGGGCTTATACATATGACTTTAATTGGTCGAACTTTCTGTGGAACAGAACGACCGATACGAACCACTTTAACAACATTGCTCATATCATTATCAATCACTAATTTATTCAACACCGATTTAACTATTTCCTTATCGTGTGATTCTATCAAGTAAGTTGTTCGAGTTACTTTCAGTAGCATTAAATAATATGAAATTACTTGAACGGCTCGTCCTTTCTTGAATTTCATGGAACATTTCTTCTGTGGGCAGATCGTGTTGTTCTTTTAGACTCTTCACCTCTTTTTTAAGACTATCAACTTCAGATTTTAACTCTTTTATTTGTCTAATGAGAAGAGGGACATTCTTAAATGCGGTACGACAATCGTTACAGAAGTACATTAGTGATCTCTTCTGCAAGACCACAGCACGGAGTTCTGATGAAGTTAAACCTGTACATTTTTCAGTAACATGTACTACTGCGTGGCAGCTATCACAAGACTGGGATTTATCTCCTAATTCCTGATTACACGATGCACATGGATTGACGGACATTCTAACCTCACTAACTTTGACTTCAAAATTTGGCTTTTAAAGACAAAAGTTCACACTACTAACAATTGCACATACACTTTGGACGCTATATTAGAGATTTTGAGACTTTATTCGGATATAGGTGAATATAATAATTAAACACCACCATAAATATAAAGGAGCTTGTAAAACTGACTGATACAGTGTTGCCAGATCAGCCAGATCAGATGTATTTCGTAGTTAAACGCTTCTCCCGTAGATGTCGCCACTAAAACTGCATAATCCGATAAACAAACCAGACAGAAAATTCTAGAAATGAGTAATTTTGTCACGACGGACGTAGGTAGACGAAAGACGATCGATATTTATTAGGGGTAGTGCAACGTGTAAAACGATGTTATGTATTATGAGCGGAAAGAGATACAAGTACTTTTGTGAGCGCTCAGCGCACACGTAATTGCGGCGCGAGTCCGCCGGCTACAAGCGGAACTCGACAACGGCGGTAAACTTTTCAGCACGGTTGCGCAATAGTATATTATGATACGAGTTTTATAAGATGCATTTTGTAGCACGCACGGGTTTAGGGTACGACTAGCGAAGCGAGGAGTGCTCTAAAGGAGTAAGTGCGACAAAATACCTTATAAACGATGTATCATACATTACATATTTAATGTGTATTGATGTGAGATAGGTGATTTTCGAGTTGAATACCTCTAAAATGGGTTTCTTTTTCTTTGTTTTTATGAACTCCTATTTTAAATAGGTATATTATTACATTTTTGAATTCAGCTTAAAATGTTAGAGAAAATGTCTCTGTTCAACTAACGCTCTATTTTGTACGGTTCTTGTAGAATTTGCAATTTTTGACAAATGCTTAAAAATTAAATTTTTTGGCTAATTATAAGACCACTGTAAAAGGCAGTTGTGTGCGTGTATCACACCAGATTTTCTTTTTTGGAAAAACATCCTCTTTGCAGGAGAGGGGCGCTGGTAAATACAGTCAGACCTCGCCGTTCGCGGCTTTGCGGTTCGCTGATTTGATTTTACGCGGGTCACCTTTGTGCTCCCTTTTCTTTGCCGTTTTGATGAGCTTTTGTTTATTTTAACAGCGATTTAAAGTTAACGTTAGGTTAGTGACCTTCATAAGACCGGCCGTAAGTAAATAGAGCAGACGTATGCAGTGCGGTTTATGTCATGAACACCTAAATAACATTTATCACGAACTTGTAAACATACTTATCGAGCCTATTTCTTTGAATCTCTTATTACCAATTCAGACCTGAAATAAATTGTAAAATTATAACTTGAATAAACAAATGGACATTCGAGCTCTAGATTCAAGTGGCAGACTTATGTTACGTATGGAATTTTAGTTTAAAACTTTATTGTCTTCTTGAGCGTTTCTGCCGAAAATTCAATTGAGTTTAATTTTTAAAACACGGAAAACCATGTCGTCAAAGCATAAAGTTTCTGCTTCAGATTTGCCAGACAAAAAACGTAGAAAAGTTTTGACTTTTTGAGGTTGCATAGTATAAATAAATAGAGTTAATAAAACCTAACCCCGTTTTTATCATTTATGTGTTTACTTGCGCATCGCGGTTTTGCGCTTCGCGGCATTCTTCTGGAACGTAACCCCCGCGAACGGCGAGGTCTGACTGTACTACATAACAGAATTATTTTGTTACAAGCCCGGCAAAGTAACTTTTTTTACTGTGTCATAATGGAAATCGAAAATAGCTATTTACGAAAGAAGTCAATAATCTAAGACTTTATTAAACAAGTCTATGTTATGGCCGAGCTAGGCTAATAAATAGGATGAGTTAATAAAGTTGGATTATGCATAAATTGCATGCAAAGCTTTATGTTCCGCTGCTTTTTAACTTAAATTATAAATAAATATCTAGTAATAGTTATTTACGTGGCAAACTTAGTAAATCAGCTTTTATAGGCGAGCCGGATACTTGTAGGGTTAGCGACGTAGGAGCGAGCCCTGTAATCTGATGAGCCCCAATAAAGTCTAATTGCAAGCGAGCCGCGTACAACGTTTTATTTCCTCTTAGGGAACATCCTGAAAATTAATATAAGTGATTAATGAAGAATGTATCTATTAAAAAACAAGGTGCAAGTCACGATGGCAGCATTTTACAGGAACCTGGCCTGTAAAGACTCTTTTACCGGTCAGTTCAGACGACAGTAAAACTTTACAGGCACCTGGCCTGTAAAGACTCATAAACCGAGTCAGTTCAGACGACAGTAATGGCCGTTTAACAAGTCAAGAGGAAATAAAATAAAATTGACTTGTTCTTAAGATAGAGTGTCTTTATGGCTATTGACAAATTTTTCATGATGAACATCTAAGACAACAACAGTGTTATAAATATTCATTACCATAATAATTAATCGTTGATTTTTGACTGTCTTTGAAAACACCTAATGTCGCAGTGTTTTCAAGCGAGCCCGATTGGTTTAAGTAATTTCAATTTAGTGAGTAGCCTTTGACTGACATTTCACCAAAACGTCAAAGTGAGGTTTGCGAATCAGCGTCGTTCTAAAAACTCATAATAATCGTCTTGGAAGCTCCAGCATTGAAGAAATAGTTTAAAACGTTAAAAATGTGTACTGTCGAGCTCGGTAAAAGTCATCTACCGATATTGTTGAATAATATTTCCAAGTACCACTCATGGCAAAACATTTTAAGAGAATTTTTTTCGTCAACATGCGAATTATTGCAAATTTCTCTCTACAAAAACTGCTCAAATTCCACTCGACGTGTGGTCTCGCGGAATGTTTAACGCAGTTTTGGTTTCGAGAAATTTAAACGCAATATTTTGCATGTGAATGAAAAAATTACCCTTGTAAATTTCCTCGCAAGGGGAAGTTTTTAAACTAAAAATTTTGAAAATATCAAAGGAAAACGTTTTCTACGATCGCAAAATAAAATAAAAAAAAATTGTTGGGTGACACCATTTTCTCACTTTCTAATAACCAGTAGATATGCTAAGTTATGCTGGCATTCAAATTTGCGACAAGACGTGCGATTTACGGTTCTTTCTACTCATATTAAATAGTAGTTATGTATATGTGGAATCTGTACTGTTTTACGGGATCATAGGCTGGGGTGGTGCCCGCGACAACGTAATGAACGCTCTGCAAACCACACAAAATAGAATAATAACAGTTATGCTATGGAAAGGCAGGCTGTACCCAACCAACCTCTTATATGACGAAAGCGATGTTCTAAACCTATGGCAAAAATTTTGCGTGGCAGCACTACAGCATTGCGCTAACAAAGATCTTCTCTCAATCGCGGATCGTGCCGAGGACGAAAGAATAATGAGGAGCGACACCAACAAAAAATTCCTAGTTCCTGGATGTTCAAAGAGTATTGGTCGCAGGCGCTTCACGTATTGCGCCGCAAAAGTTGTAAATTCCTTAACGCCCGAACTACGACAATCACTACTGGCAGGCCCGGTGTCCTACACGTGCAAAAAGAAAATTCAGGAGGTGGTGAAAAACATTCCCGAGGGAACTGTTGGCTCTCCTGATCAGCGAGTAACGTCGGTATAATTCAAAAACTATTTGTCGGAGGAAGATGAAAGATATTTTGCATACACATTATATATATATACCTGGAATGAAACCTTTAAAATTTCAGACGAATAGATACAGGGTGAGCACCTTAAAAAAATAAAATTTTTGCGTTAATTTTGAAATAGAAGAAAGTAGTAATCATTTTCACATAGGTCAGGCTTTACACTTGCCGAAAATAGGACTCAACAGATACAGGATAGTATCACAAAAGAGTCGAAACGTTTATACAATAAGACCGGTTCCTTAAATAGAGGCGCGCGCCACACTCATTTTAAATAGCATCAATGGCGCAGTTCGAGTTGTGGATGCAGTTATGATTTCTATGCAGGTGCGGTTACGATTGCTATGCAGATGCGCCGGGTTCAAACCCCAGCGGGATACATTTTTTTATTTGAAAATCTATTTCATTTATTAGAAACATAACGATATTTTTACTCCTAACTTAATTTGATTTTGAAAATCATTTAGTGTCACAATGTCGACGAGGGAAGTTTTGGGTAAAGCCTTTTACAGATTTTTTTGTCTACAATTGAGGTCATAGTAACAAAGTTCAATGTGAATGGGGATACCAGTGCCGCAACGGCAACAGATTGCGAGACAGATATAGGTAGATTTCGCGCAGATTTGTGACCGAACAGATGGGTGTGAGCAAGCGCGAGCGACGTGGGCGGGATGGCGAGAGGGGTGGATTCAAAAATTTATCGAAACAAGGAAAGAGTTGGAATTAAATGAAATAGAAAGACTATCTGTTCAGGTAATATGAGTAAAAATGCCAATACCAAAATTATGGAAACGTGGAATTCAATAAATTGCAGACACATTTAGCTGTCTGAGGAAGCTGGCTTTTGCTATCTTAACAATATTTTCATCTACCTATGTCTGCGAGTCATTATTTTCAGAAATGAGTAACATTGAAGACTCACTTAAGAAGCCATTTGTCAAATGACTCCAGTTTAGCTTGCATTCTGCTAAAAGTAACAAAGAATAAAGCTAATATAAGTTAATACATTATCAACTAATTTACAACAGCAGAAGTCGCACTAATTTTTTCTTTCATGTATATAAACATAATGTTACTAAATTGCTGTACAAAATGTATATTTTTGATTGCAAATAAGAAGTGTTAAGTTGATAGTATTTAGTTTTATTTTTTTCCCCTTTAATCACTAAGTCAAGATTGTTTGATGGCACGTCATGGCCTCATTAAACATTTCTTTAGAAAAAAATGGCACGTAGATCAATAAAGGTTCGCCACCCCTGGTAAAGTATGTGAATCTACTGTAATATTTTTCTTAATAAAAGCATTCACATATCTTTGTCATTTAGTTTTTTGTTTGTAGATTGTATTTGTTTCTTAATAAATCATTTTCTTCTACAAATATGGTACCTAATTGTAATTATATATTGATCCTTCTGTGTCTCGGTTCCTATTAGTGGGTCTCACTTGATACTGTCTAACACTCGATATATTTTTTTTAACAAAATGCTGCAGCAGCATCCAACCACAGTATATATATTTGTAAACAAACCCAGTAGCAAAACTCAGGATTTGTGAATTTCGTGCGCATGTCCCAAAATATACCGCACTTCAATAATCAGCTGTCTCGTGTTTGGCTTGAAGGTGTTCTTTCGCGTGTTGAAAACTTTGAGTGTGCCACACTTGATTTGAGTTTATCAGCCGACCATTGCGCTTACAGACAAAGCAACCTTCCACAGCAAAACTCCATAAGATATACAGATTGTCCGAAATCCGTTTTGAACATAGGAAATTAAGCAGTGCGACAAGGAAGACAAACAAAATGAGTAGCAGAACAAAGATAGAATGTAATCATGGCTAGGTTAATTTTCAAATTAAAATTAAGTCAATGAAACAAACAAACACCTCTGTCAAATATTTTATCTGTCATTATGAGTATAAATTGAAGTTTAAATAATTAAAATAATTATGTGAATAGTAAACAATAGTATAGTAGAACTTGGTTACAACGAATTCCATGGGACCGCTATATTTGTTCGTAATAACCGTTATTCGTTATATCCGAGGTCATAATTTGAGCAAATTTTTAACTCCCGTATAATTTCTACTTCTTCAGAAACCCATAAAATTTTCCGTTTGACTCCGGACATTTTTCCACAACCACAAAATGCGTAGGTACATACGCAATGTCAGTAAATGAACGACTAAGATACATCCACTTGAATATTTTTGCAACTCTTTTTGTTGCATTATAGGCCAACGTGTAAGCTAATGTATTTTTAATGCTGTAAAAGGTTTTGTTCAAAAAAATACAATAGCTAAGACGTGGCTATGACGCAACACTTTTGTTTTGCAGAATGCGATAACAGTACTGAGCCATACCATCGGGCGAAACCCATTATCGCTTTTTGAAGAACTGGATCCTACAGAGCGCCGCTGGATTCTAAGAAGAACAGAGTTGCTTATAATGCCCATTAACTCGTGCTCACTTCTGTGTGTACTATGCAGTAATTCTACAGAGTGCTAGAGAGAGCTAGAGAAAGCGGCCCACTACGAAATTTAACTGACCACTATTTTCCTAGAAAACCTTAGTTATTATAACACTGTCAGAACAAAATAATATCTTTCAGTTACATTTTATTAGGAGATGAATAGGATCAGTCCGAAGAATATATTCTTAAATTTTGGTTCGCTACTCCCGTGAAACGAATTCGTAATAAACATAAAATACATGCATTAAATCAAATGTAATTCAAATATACCTTCAAAATTATTCGTTATAAACGTGAATTCGCTGTAACCGTGATCGTTAAAAGCGAGTTCTACTGTATATTTAAACCTCACTTTATACTCTTAATGACAGATAAAATATTTGACAGAAGTGTTTGTTTGTTTCATTGACTTAACTTTAATTTAAAAATTTACCTAGCCATGATCTATCTTTCCTGCTACTTATTTTGTTTTTGTCTTTCTTGTTGCCCTCATTAATTTCGGATTTTGGAACATCTGTATTGTAATGTAAAGGTAATGTAATGTAATGTGATATAATATAGTAATAATTTGAATTGTAATTACATCTACCTTACTTTAATTTATTTAATTCAAATGTTAGACTGACCAAAAATAATTCTGTTTTAACTGGGTTCGTTAACTACTTACAAATAAAACAGTATTATGCCCTTTATTGTATTTCATTCATCTGCAATTTAATATTATAGAAGGCTAGCTCGGTAGACAAGAAAAACTCATTCCTCAGAGTTGGGTTTCCCAGTTTGTTAATGTTAAAATTCGTGTGATACGCCACTGGGCTGTAAATTTACTTCAATCGCGCAGACGCTACTTTGCTATGCTGTCAAAATCCTACACAAATCGGTTTATTTGTTGCGGTTCGCGTTTTGTGATTTAAATTTAACAAAAGGAGTTTTATGAGCATTCGATAAGGTAATTTTTGAATTCTGGCGCCTTCAACTGCAATAATCTATCTTTTGTTTGCAGGCGAAACCTCCACTTGATTGTTAAACGACGCCAACATGCAATTGTTTCTCCTAACCTCAAATCTGGATTTTATGCAATTACTTGATATTCGCTTTTGATGGATGCTTTAATCTGCCTAGATCTCTGCTCAGTAAGACGTGCTCTTGTTTGAATTGTTGCTTTCCGGTTTCTAACACCGATAATTTGATTGCAATCTAACCTGAGTTTTCTGCAGTGTTGCGGTAACTCGTTCGGACAGCGTCTTCTGATGATCTGTGCCTGAAGCTGGACCCCTGGGATGCTGTGACTGCTGTGAGGGCCCTCTGTACGCTGGGCGGATATGCTGTCGTTGAAATCTCGGGCTCAGGAACTCAATTGCACTGGTCCCTGCCGAAGTCCTCGGAAGGTGGTAACGGAAGAAATTATTTTTTTATGTGATGGAATTTGCTACCCACACGTTCACTGGTGCACTGGTAAATTCTCTACACAATGGTATACTTTTTATTGTTATAAATTAAATATTTTTTAATTAAAATTGCAATTAAGGCTGGCGTTTGGCTTATGTTGAAATAATAGGGACAGATTGATACATAGGAATCACGTATTATCGATTCACACGCGTCGTATGAAGTTAAACAAGACTTCATTTCAAAGACGAAGGTTGGCTGATTAGGATAAGCAATTTTATAAATGGTAACAGATTCTCTTGCGCTGTAAAATTGTATTTAAAATATCGACGCTTTTGTAGGCATTTTTCATTTGTATTTCTGTCATCCAACAGTAAAATTTACTTGTGAAAAATAGAAAACAGAAACTGTAAAATAGCATACAGGAAGATACGATTTTTGATCTTTCATTTAAGACCTCATTGAACTATTTCTGACGTTTAGTTTTTGATAATACGTGATTCCTAAAAAATTTGAAGCGGTTGTCATTTAGGGCGAATATTTCATTGGAATCGTCGGAAATTTGTGCCGGTTTTGTAAACACCTGATAAAATTTCCACAAAAATAGCGCACATATAGTTCAGCAATTGTAAGACAGATGCTGCTTCAAAATCAAGGTTGTGACATTGCCGAATACTGGGAAATTTCTACTTGCAGTATAGTGGCTAATCCGAAATTTACAATACGGTAAATAACGACTCCAAATGATAGCGGATGGTTATTATTAGAGTGTAGATTTCTAACTATTTTACTATACGTAATAAGTAATAGCTGAACAGAAACGCTTAGAATGAAACACGAATTATAGATACAAAATATGGAAAGCTACTCATAACCCCCAAGGGATTTTTAAAATTATTACTCCCTCCAACTCGTAGTAACCATGCAACTATAGGCAACGTCTTAGCAACCATACAATGAGGCAATCCTTGATGTTACTTACATATTCTAAT
The DNA here is from genome assembly GCA_940337035.1 of Agriotes lineatus. Lineage (NCBI taxonomy): Eukaryota > Metazoa > Arthropoda > Insecta > Coleoptera > Elateridae > Agriotes > Agriotes lineatus. The sequence continues at coordinate 65,076 of CALNHX010003740.1, read as the reverse complement.
TTTAAATGTCATTATGACATTTTGAAATTTTATACTATTTTTGCTAATATAAATTAGTAATTTGGAGAATCAGCTATGTTGGTATTGTATTAGCTTAGCTACTTGAAATTTCTACATGAAAAATAAGTTTCAATCAGAACTCTGTATTGTCAAAAACACATTAAAATTTTATTTAAAAGTTAATTATAACGTTTCGCTGGTTATACCGGCTTCATCAGATAAAATACATTTAAAATACAAGCCTTTTGCAGTAGTTAATCTGAAAGTTTAAACAAGCAAGCAATTAGAGAATAAGTGAAAGAATAAAACCTCACATTTAATACATACCAAGAAAAAACATATCGTATCTTAATGATTAGGATTCATTACATCTTCTTGTTTAAAATTGAAATATAATTTTTCTTTTTCCTTCAAAACTTTAACTTTTCTATTGAAAAACAGGATAGGGTTGTGATTATTTTCTGTTTTTTTTTCGTATGTTTTCTTAAAAATACTTTTGCTAAAAGACAGATATTAAAAGTTAATAGAGAACAGTTTTTGTTAAAAGAATAGTAATCACCTTTGTAGTTTTTGTCGTTTTCTTTTAAAGTGTATTCTTTTTTATTCTTCTTTACATTTCTTGATTAGTCATTGGTAGCAATTTTTTTTAGAATAAAAATAATCTTCATATTAAACATCCATAATTAATGTTGTATTTTCAATAATTTTTGTTTTTCCTTTAACAGTTTAGGTTTGTTTATTGAAATTTGGCTGGAAATTAATTAATGTTAATATTATTAAGAAAGTGTTAGTTTATTGATTAAATCCTTCCCTTTAATTTTTAGGAGTATTTGGATTAAGGTAATATGACTAATGACTAATCAAGGAATATAAAGAAGAATAAAAAAGAATACACTTTAAAAGAAAACGACAAAAACTACAAAGGTGATTACTATTCTTTTAACAAAAACTGTTCTCTATTAACTATTAATATCTGTCTTTTAGCAAAATAATTTTTAAGAAAACATACGAAAAAAAAACCGAAAATAATCACAACCCTATCCTGTTTTTCAATACTTATTGGCAAAAGTTGGAGTTTTGAAGGAAAAAGAAAAATTATATTTCAATTTTAAACAAGAAGATGCAATGAATCCTAATTATTAAGATACGATATGTTTTTTCTTGGTATGTATTAAATGTGAGGTTTTATTCTTTCACTTATTCTCTAATTGCTTGCTTGTTTAAACTTTCAGAATAACTACTGCAAAAGACTTGTATTTTAAATTTATTTTATCTGATGAAGCTGGTATAACCAGCGAAACGTTATAATAACCTTTTAAATAAAATTTTAATGTGTTTTTCACAATACAGAGTTCTGATTGAAACTTATTTTGCATGTAGAAATTTCAAGTAGCTAAGCTAATACAATGCCAACATAGCTGATTTAATCTCCAAATTACTAATTTATATGCAAAAACAGCTGTAACACCAAAATTTAATTTTTACTAATATTGCTAGTAAATAAAATATGGTATGCACCATGGGAGATATTCATGTTCTTTACCTTCGGTTGACTTACAGACCTCAGACTAGAAGCCCTCGGTCTGTAACACGTGTCAACCCAAGGGAAAAACATATTCATATCTCCGTTAATGCATAAGTATCTATTATTTTTAGGTTGAAAAAGAATGTTTTTCGGCAACCGTTTTTGAAGTGATTACTACCAAAACTGTCATTGAAATAGATAAGTAGAAGTTTCTCTTACTGACACAAAAAGTGTATTTTGCAATGCAACACTTTTAGTTCCTAGAATTAATAGTATATTGTTTTATTAGAATTAAAAGTGGCACTTTTTTGACGAGCAGTTATGTTTGCATTTGCAAGACAAAGCGCACCGTAGCCGAGCAAATGCAAAAATTGCAAGTCAAACAGGGTCACTTTTAATCCAAATAATACATATTATTTTTTCTGCAACCTAGAAAAGTACAAAATATTCAACATTTTAATTGATTGATTACTTTTGACGTTTCTCATTTAAAAATCATTATTACAACTACATTCACAGACGACCAAATGGAAGTTGCTTTTAGTTCCATGGAAGTAAAAGTACTTCCTAGGAACTAAAAGTGTTACATAGCAACATACACTTTTTGTGTCAGTAAGAGAAACGTCAACTTCAATGACAGATTTTGGTATTAAAAGTAATTACTTTTGGTTGCGGAAAATACTATTTTATTTAACAAGCATATAATGTAGGCTATATTACGCGAAGATGAAATCATCCAAGTGTAATACAGCGATTATATGCCAGTCAAGTGCAATAATTTATCTACAACTACATAGTTTTAGATAATAACTAGGTACCTAATTAATCAACCTGATAATATATTTCAAATTTATCAATCGATATTGACCTTCAAAACCTTTCTGCCATTTAACAGCACACCGGAATCACTTTGCAACACCTTACAAGAAAACAGATACAGTTACCAAATTTTACTGCGATATATTCGTAAATGTTATACGTTTACAACTTAATTTATACTTCCTATAATGCTGCCTAAACAGATATGCCTAAACAGATATAAAAAACTTTAAATATTGACAAAGAAAAAAGTATTTTTCATTACACTACTTTATTTTCAATACAAGATTAATAGCAGATACACTGTGATTGAGGTCACCGCTCTGTGCCGAAGTGGTTTAGAATTTCGTCTTGATGTCTTGCTTTCGGTCGTACTCGTCGTCTCTATTGAACGAAGATAGTAATTAATAATAAGTACAAAAAATTGATAAAAATTTTAACATAAGTTATTACTTCTAAAGAAAAAAATGCTCAATGTATTTATGGTAGTTTCTGATGATATTGTTTGTATTCGCAGAGCAGCACAATTCAAAAGCTTCTAAATATTGCAGCATAATTCTAATTTGCAGTAATACTCGTTTCTTGTTGTTCTGATCCCGGTCATGGAAAAAATTGTATATAAGCAGGAGAGAACGCCATTTTTTCTTCTAAGTATTTGTAGTCCTCGCGTTTCGCACTTGCGCCTCAAACTCACACTTTGGAAAAACGTATGCCTTTCTCTTCCGTGTTGGAAAGTACTATTCATTCATATTACCATCGATATTTTTCAGTTAGTTTATCACCCCGCCCTCCTCAATTTTTTTCTTCGGGGATTGGCACAATGTTGGCAACCCTATGCAGAAAAACCATTTTTGCCTATGATGAATGTAGATTTCGTGAAGTTATTAGAATTTTGAATTAAACTACAAAAATATAAACAAGAAAGCTTAATAAACTTTTTTTATACAAGGTACAGTTACTGAATAAATTGAAATTAAAAATGAAAAAACTTAATTTTTAAACTGACTTGTTCAGCTGCTGTACGTATTAATCTTCCTTACTTTTGGTTGTTTAGTTACAAAATCGTATTTTTTTTAGAATTAAAATATTTTATAATATTACATTTAATAAAAATTACTATTGGTTTCTAACTTTGATACGGCCCTGTCGCTAGACTCGCACCTCTAAAAAGCATTATTTTAGAAATGTTTTATAAGAATTGTCTAAATAGCATAAAAATGTATTAAAACTAGATTGAATTGTTTATAAAAAAAAGTACACATGTATTTACCAAATATAAACTGAATTGTTAATAAAACAGTACAAATTTACAAAAAATAAACCGAATTGTTAATAAAAAATCTGGTGTGATACACTCACACAACTTCCTTTTACAGTGATCTTATAATTAGTCAAAAATTTAATTTTTAATTTTTAAGCATTTGTCAAAAATTTTCAAAAATTACGAATTCTACAAAAACGGTACAAAATAGAGCGTTAGTTGAAGAGACAAATTTTCTCTAAAATCTTAAGCAGAATTCAAAAATGTAATAATATACCGGGTGTTCCATTTAAAATAGGAGTTAATAAAAAAAATAGAAAAAAAAACAAAAGAAACCCACTTTAGAAGTTTTCAACTGGAAAATCACCTATCTCACGTCAATTCACATTAAAAATGTAATAAAAATGTAAAGTTTGAAAAAAATCGTTAGAGCCGTTTTTGAAAAAATCGAAAAAAACTGAAAAATCACAAGAGTAAACACCTACTTCCGGTTACGCGATTTTCTTCAAAAGCTTGCTGTCTCATCTACATAGTACACAAAACTTATATATGAAGTTTCAACGCCATACCTCTTTTCGTTTTTGAGATATTCTGTTCACAGACAGACACACAGACAGACACACAGACACACAGACAGACAGACACACAGACACACAGACCAATAAAAAAAAATATGTTTTTTGGGATCAGGGGACTCTAAAACGTGAAGATCTGTTGAAAACTCAATTTCGAATTTTTGGGGTGAATCCAATACTTCCTTTATCGTAAAAGGAAGTAAAAAGTGCATACATATTTACCAAAGATTTTTTATTAACAGAGTAGTTTATTTTTTGTAAATACACTTCTACTTTTTTATAAACAAGTTAATATATTTTTTTCTATAGCACATGTTAAAGTGTGCTTTTATCAACTCAAAACAAAAGGTCAAGTTTTACTTTAACAGCAAGGGTAGATAAAGTAGCACTTTAACATCAAGGATAGATAAAGTAATTTAATTTTCTAACTTTTGTTTAAATTAAATATGACAGCTTCGTATTATCGTAGCAACCCAATCTAGCTACTGACATTTTGAAATGTGATTGACTGTCATTATTTTCTTTTGAAATTGTTAAAGTTCTTGCTATAGAAAAAAATATTGTATTATACACGACGATAAAGTTATTTCTATCCACTCTTGAATCATTAACGTCTCGACTTCGTCTCGACGTTAAACGATTCACTCGTGGATAAAATTTAACTTTATCGTCTTGTATAATAAATTACTATTTTTAAATACATATGCACTTTTGTATTAACAATTTAGTTTATTTTTGATAAGTACATGTTGACTTTTTATAAACAATTTAATTTCTTTTTCGTAGTTCTTTTTATATTCAATTAACTTAAAAATACAGTATATTTCATTTCTTCTCTACACACCGCTGCATCTTTCTTACCCATTTTCTGACAAATTTAATTTTATTTCAATTATACTCGGGGTTATTATTGCAATTTTTAAATAATTTTACTGTTTCGCGATCGTGGGTATACAGCGCTCTGCAAAGCATCTCCGAACTTCCCATATGTCCAGTCCGTATAAAACGACGTTTATGTCACAATTTAACAGGGTGACGTTTGTCTTACAATTTAGCAGGCCTTGCACAGAACAATACCTAAGGGCGTGGCTGGTTGTTGTAGAGACGACTCTTAATGGCTGCCTTTTTTAAAATTGACCACACTGTCCTTATATATAAGCCATTCACGACCTTTTTGGGACAGGGTTGGCTATGATTTTTTCTTTTCATGTTGGACTAACTGATTCGGTGATGTAGCAGATGCAACATTTTTCTTCTGTCAGTGTCTGTTCGACATTTTCTTGCTACCGCATTGCCAGATTTATTATTTTAATCACGGCCTGCTGAATTGTGTGACAAACGTCACATTATACGGCTTGGACATGTTTTTGAAATTCATCGTTGTTTCCACTTATGAGAAATTGCTAATTTTGGCCGTTTTGGCCACGATGACATTTAAATTAGAGTTGGTGTAAAACATAATACGTTTTTTAACAATTATTTTTTAACATGCAGTATCAGTACAATAAGAACCTATTGTCCGGACTTTAATATAATATGAATCGTATAATCTAGGTATAGTATCATGTATACGTACATTTCAGAGATTTACAGTTTTAATATTTTTCTTTAGACAGGTTTTGAACTCCAAGAATTCGTAGTAACTGAATCTGTCCGTATAGCCCCATGTTTGCTAGAATTGGTCTGAGTAACTTATCAGGGATTATTATAGAAGTTTTCTCTCTGTGATCCATACAAATGAAAAACTTCGATGAGGCAAATGGTTCAAGAAAGTAGCTTAGTTATAATTTGAGATGAATTGCATTGTTCAGATAAATACTGAAGTATATTTAAAATTAGATCAACTAATTCTAGGCAAATATTACAGTTAACTCTTTCTTCAACTGTTCGTGCTACATATCCACTCAAAAATGCCACTGAAGCAAAATCAATTCCATATTCGAGATGTGTGGACACATTTTTAAGGTCATCTATTGCTTCTTTAGTATTTTCAGCTGCGATTACATGTGTTTTACCCAGAAAGGACATTAGTCGCCGACTTATGACCTTTTTGCAAGAAATTCGTTTTTCCCTGCGTGCGTCGGTCATTATGGCGTTTAGTTTGTATTCTGTGATTCTTGCTGATAGCAGTTGTTGTGGATCTTCGAGTGTATTGTAACAGTGTCAGTGTGTACTTTGAGTTAAAAATGAGTGATATTCATAGAAAAAGTGTTAGCGGAAATGCATATCCCAAAGAAGCAAGATTGTGTATTAGAGAACGCATCGAATCATTCTCTTAAAAAGTCATTACTCTGGTCGTATAGTATATTGCCTGGGTAACAACTTAAATATTGAAAAAATGCACCAGCTCTTTAAAACTAAATATTCTGCATTCCAAAATATATCCTATGCTACCTACTATACATTTTTTGAAGAAAATTTCACTGTCTTTCGGGAGACTACAGGTTGCTGTCTGCGCGGTTTGCGAAAACATACAGAATTAAAATAAATGAAGTGAATTTAAACGAAACTGCCAAGCGGGTAGCTGTTGCAGAGTCTATAGTCCATAGGAGAAGAATCAAACATTTTTACTCAAAACTTTCTAATGAGGTGGAATTAAAAAAGCAAGAACCTCGCTTATTTTCTCTTTGTTTTGATTACGTGCAGAATACCCAACTTCCAGTTACGCCAGTACGAGATGTTTTTTTATTACATATGCTCTACTAAATTTATTTGGCATCAGTTTGTGATGTCTTTATCCTTCCACACCACCAAGCGAGCAAGCATGCAGCAAGCATGTAAAATAAAGTGGCATATTCATATCCTGTACACAATTCTTATCCCAATTGCAATAAACATTAATATTGAATGCTTTTCTGATGCATTAGTACTCATTTTCGTTTCTGTCGTCAATTGTCAAATCATTTAAATTTTTCATCCTTAATTTAAACAGCGATCCGGCAACAATGTACCTATTCAGAAAATATAACCTTAAACTGAAAACAACCTAACCTAACACAAAAAGTGTCAATTTCCATGAGGGAGTTTAGTTGCAGCAGAGGTTCTACCAACAAAATTACTAGATGGTCATAGCCTCACCTGACCCAAAAAGATCGTGAACGGCTTATAGCCACTGTAAGAGAAGCCAAGGTCTGTAAATATATTCGTAGTATGCTTAGAAATATAGGTCATCCCAACAACGACATTTTGGTGCCTACTGACAATTAGACTGACAAATGTCACCGCTTGTGTGTATTTGAGGTTATATGATTTCAAAATGCCAGGGTGTGCATGTTTGAACTGCACTAACCACTCAAGACATGGTTTTCGCTTATTTCGTTTTCCTGCTGTCCAAAAAGGCGAGAAATTTGGGTTAAAAATTGTGGTCGCGATCAATGCGAGCCAACAAAATATTTAAGAGTGTGTGAGGTAAGAGTTTTTCATTATTATACATCTATCTCAAATACGATAACATTCATCAGACTGAGTAGTAACAGAAAAGTTTGCTAGTGCCATATAGATATTATAGTTGTGTCTTCTGTGTTGTAGAAACATTTTGAACTAAATCAATATGAAAATAATCGTCAGGTTTAGTGAAACGTTCATTAAGCGGCCCCATTAACTTACAATATCATGACGGAATCAGCACAAAATAGTAAATTAGATATCTCAATTAAAACGGTTGGTACCACTTGTAGCACGCTAAATGGGGACATCCTTGCCGATAACCTATAAATAACCTCTTTTAGTGAGGTATATTAAAATGATAGTTTACTTACCGTATCACACCGGGATCAGGAAAATGTAGTCTTAAAAAATACTGTTTTTCTAACACAGGCAGAAACACAGATATAAATGAACGGAAACGCAACAAACGTGCAATGCAATCCTAACCTCCAACGAACAAACAACTGACTGATTCTAAAACACCACTACAAGATTTAAATTTCCCGCCATTGGCGCCATTTTGGTTCCCACTCTGTAGTGGAAATGCATAGGATGACCTATATTTTAAAGCTTGCTATATTTACGGACCTTGAAGAGAAGCAATGCGAAAGTGCCATCTGTTATTGTGTAGTCGCAACCATCTGTCATGCAGCAGATTTCAACATACTAATAGAGCCAAAAATAAATTCATAATAATGAACATTACTGCCATCTTACCGCAGTTTAATATGTCAAACTCTCCCACTCCTCAGACCGCCCGCTCTTAACAATTTTTTCAAAAATTTCAGAAATATTTATTTTGTCTAGGAAGGTATCTTTGGTTTTTTTTTACATTAAACTTTTGACTAGGATACACATTGTTATCATATACTGAGGCAAACTGCCTGGCAAATAAATCCGCAATATCGCTGCCAGTTTCTGCGTGAACTCCATCCAAGAACATACAAGCAGATAAATTACTTGACTTTCTTTTACTATTTAAATCTTTCCAAAAATCTCGAGGACTAGATTGAAGATGTTCCTCAGTTAAACGAATATACTCAGAGTGACACCTTTCTGTCTCTACCTTACGTAATGCCCGAAGATTTGAGAACTTCAGGTAGTCCTCTTGACTATTGGATTGCAGATAATTTTTATGAGCAATTTTTTTACTAATTATTAAGTTTTTTAAGTAGGAAGAGAACCATTTAGGGAAATTTGAGGTTTTAACACATTTTAACAGGGACAAATAACTCTACACATTGATTTATGACTTCATAGAATCTGGTAACACACCTATTAATGTCAACGCCTGAGAAACATTGTTCCCAATCAACTGAGGTTATGAAATCATTAATCATTACAAAATTTGCATTCTTATAATTATTGAAAAATCCTGAAAACTCTAATGAACCTTCCGCTTCCAACTTAATTTCAAAAGTATATGCTATATGATGAAAATTGTTGGGTAAGAGCAAATCTATTGCAGGCAAAGGGTCAAGATTAGAAAAATGAGTAAAGCACAGATCTAAAAATACATTTCTAGGATTAGGGTGTTTAATGCACTGATGAAAATTTAAAAATGAAAATCATTCAGCAACATTAAGGGCAGATGAATTTGGAGGACACTTCACTACACATCCTAAATCTTCATTATCCCATGACGCCTCAGGTAGGTTATAATCACCAAATAATATCACTTTCGAATTAGGAAAACGCTCACACAACTGCATCACTACTTCAGCATGTGAAATGTATTTTAGTTGATCGGAGCCCGGGGGTATATAGACACCACCCAAGATTATACTAGACCTATCCATTTTTATTTCAACAAAAAGATGCTCCACAGTATACTCATCTAGGACTAGTCTCCTAACCTTATGATGTTTTTTTACTGCGATTAACACGCCTTCTCCATCTTTTTTAATACTTGTTGCACTAGACCTGTCTACTGGGAAAACCACATAATTGTTGAAGCTAACCTCCTCTGCCGAAAAATAGCTTTTAAGGAATGTTTCAACAATTATCACAAAGTCATAACTCGAAATGCTTAAGGCCTTCAATTTAGTACATATCCCACCAGCACTTGCATAATACCCAGATAATAGTAATGGGGCAGATTTTAGTTTTCCGATTTATCTTAATTGTTTTTATTTACCTTTACAATCTGCAGCACTCCTCTAATAAACTTTACTACAATATCACTTTCGCCATTAGCCTTTCTCTCGTCCAGTTTTGCATATATTTTCTTCAGTTCGTCCCGCTGGTAAAATGTAAGATCTCTTTTTATCTTGATATTCTGGTCAGCTATTAGCCTTTGATGCTTCAAACATTCCACTACCATTCCTGACTCCGGCTCTAGTCCGAGCATTGTTGGAAATATTTGGACGTCCTAGCCTTAATGACTTAAAGCCGTTTATGTTTAAATTCATTTTAGTGAATACCTCCTTGACTTTATTGTTATCATGTTGAATTCTTATTTAAGAGTCTTGAGCATTGCTTTCTGGAATATTTAGAATAATTACATTTTTAGACCTTGTTACACGATCCTGAATTTCAGAAAATACGTCTATGGGTTGCCCCTCTTTCGTAATAGTAGAAGCAGGATTTGTTGCCGAATCCTTTTCCGTTTTACCTGCCTCAACTAGTGCTTTAACCTGATCACTCAGATCACATACTTTCTTTCTGAGTTCTGTAACTTCTTTAATCAGCGTGGGCACTTTCCAAAAGCCACCTGCACACACCTCGCAAAGAAACATAAGTTTTCTTTTGCCTTTTAGCAGTAGACATTTCACTTCGAAGGCTGTAAGATCACTGCATTTTGCACAGAAATACTTTCTGCAGCTATCACAAGGAAAGGTTTCAACAACTTTTGTGCATCCTGCACATGGTTCTTCCATAATTTTTAGGTTCTGAATTAATGATCAGCGACGTTAAGAGAGTATAATAAGAAGAAATATTTTCTTATTGAAATGACGTAACTATTTTTGTCGCTGGCTTTTAGCCTATTGTCACAGGTGAAGAAAGTTGAATATGATCCCAAGAAAAAACAATACTCAGCTGTTGGGGTAGTTGTAAAGGAGTCAGCTAGAACAAGTCATCAGTGAAAAACATTAAAACAAGAAAATGGTTGCCACTTTCTTTGATATTGCTGGCATATAGCAACTGTAGCGTTTGAATGGTATACTACGGTTTGCTTACGAGAAGTTCTTTGAAACATTCACCAAGGCGTACTCAAACAGTTTTTCCTCTAAAACCATGGATTTCAAAAGATATCCAAAAACTAATTACCCGTAAAAAGGCCCTTTGGCAAAAATATAAAAGATCGCGAAGGCAAGTGGACTACGATACTCATCGCGCTTTCTCTAATCAAGTAATTGTGAAGATAAGTCATGCAAGGAAGTCATACGAACAGAAAATAGCCGACAGCAGTAACCCAAAGAAATTCTATAAACACGTCAGAAACGGTATCAATAACAAAATATCTTTGACACAACTCCGAGATGCCAACGATATAATTCAAAGTAATGCAGACGCTGTAGCTTCCATTTTTTCTGATACTTTTAGTGAAGCTTTTACGGTTGAAAGTGTAGCGCCGTCTCCTGAAGTTCGTTACCAGCCTCAAGTTCACGATGAGATTACTGATGTGAATTTCACTGAAGAATCTATTCTTAATAAACTTGTTAAGCTCGACATTACTACATCGCCAGGATTAGACAGTATATCTTCCCGCCTGCTCAAATCATGTGCCTCGGAACTAAGCTGTCCTCTGAGCATACTTATGAATCAATCTTTCGAAACGGCAACCTTACCAAACATTTGGAAAACTGCGTCCGTAAGACCTATATTCAAGAAAGGTGATAAGCTCAACGCCCGCAACTACAGACCTATAAGTCTAGTTCCCATTATTGCAAAAATAATGGAATCCATTATCGTAGACAAGATGCAGGTGTTTCTTTTACGAAATAAGGTCATACCAACTAATCAGCATGGTTTTTGTCCGGGTAAATCAGTCGTAACAAATCTGTTGGGCTACGTTAATGATTGGTCTCTTAGTTTAAACAAAGGTGACTGCGTGGACATAATCTACTTGGACTTTAGTCGTGCGTTTGATAAAGTGCCAAAAAATCGGTTGCTTACAAAATTAAATCATGTTGGCATACGTGGACAACTGCTAAACTGGATTAAATCGTTTCTGACTGGACGCGAATTTACTGTTAAAGTCAGTACTTCAACTAGTGTTATGAAACCAGTGGAGAACGGCGTACCTCAGGGATCTGTCCTGGGACCGCTTCTTTTTATTATTTACACTTCGGACATTTCTTATTATATAAAGTCACCACGTTCTTTCTACGCTGATGATACTAAAATATACAACAACCCCGTAACAAGCTTCCACACTATTCAAAACGACCTCAACAGCATTTTTGATTGGACGGAAGAATGGCTTCTCCCTCTTAACGTTTCCAAATGTGTAGTTATGCATTTAGGGAAAAATAACCCTAGGCATACCTATAAAATAAATAACAACGTGCTAAGCAGCAAAGACAGTTATTGTGATCTTGGTGTTGTCATAACTGCGAACTTATCGTGGAGTGATCATATCTGTCAGATTGTCAAGAAATCAAACACTATGTTATATCTACTTTCCAAAACATTTGAACATCTTGATTGTACTACATTTAAAAAACTTTACAAGTTATACCGTGTGTCCACAGGAGTACGCACCATAGAGATAAGATAATGCCAATAGAATATAAATATCAACCAGTGCTGTGACCACCGTCCCATTTCTTGTAACAATATTATTTCATACAGTGGCGAGTCAGAAACCAGAAAACAACGTTTTAGCGTGCCGGCGATCACAGCATTAGCCGATCTTTCTATTTTATTTGGTTATCCCTATGGTGCGTCCTCCTGTGGACACACGGTATGTACGTCCGATCTTAGAATTTGCAAACTCCGTGTGGTACCCTGTATTACTGCGCGACCGTGACCGACTCGAAAATGTACAGCGACGTGCTTCAAGATTACCTTTCGACCGAAATAGACCCGCGTACGCAGAAAGACTCGCTATCCTGCATCTTCCAACACTACTATTTCGTCAGCAGAGAGGCGATCTAATAACCGTCTACAAGGCGTTTCACAACGACGAATCTCCAATTCGTCATCTTTTCCAACTTGCAACATCTACACACCTACGGGGTCACGAGTGGAAGCTAAGAAAGGAGCCCTTCATAACAACCCAGCGGCAATTCTTTCTTACAAACAGAGTGTTTCACTCTTGGAATTCCTTACCCCATGAAGTGGTTGCTGCCAGTGATGTCAACCAGTTCAAGTCGTTTATTGACGAATTATTAAGTACTTAATATCAATCTTATTTTAATTTTATTACTGTATAAATTGTGTTCATTCTGTATATGTTTTCAATCACATACCTTTTACTAATTTTTGAGCAATGATAGATTCATTCTCTGCTCTGTATCTTCTCTAATAATAATAATAATAATAATAAAATTGGCCAACAGAAAATGTCATTCTGTATTATGATAATGCGTGTGCACATACTGTTGCTCGAACAATAGCGTATTTAACAAACAAAACAATCAATGGGTCATTACCCATACAGCCCAGACTTGGCACCTAATAACTTCATTTTGTATGCTAGAGTTAAAGATAATTTGCTAGGAATGCGTTTTACAACCAATGAAGCAGTTGGTGCCTTTAACAATGAGGCAAATAACATACCTTCAGGAACATGAAAAAAATGTTTCAAAGCTGGGTCCTTCATCATGGACTATAATGGAAAATATTTTGAAAAGTTAAAATAAAACTTTAATTAAAAATGTGTATTAGTTTGTTAGGCTCAGTACTAAGGGACCAGCCCTTGTATTTATAATAGAGAGTTTAATATTGAAAACAAGTATTTTTAATATACACTCACCGGCACGAAAAACGGAGCACTTGCATTTTTTGATTAGATTTAAAATTGTATCCCTTTGTGATGTTTTATTATTACATTTATTATTATACATTTATTATACATGCTATAATGTTAAATGTATAATAAATGTAATAATAAAACATCACAAAGGGATACAATTTTAAATCTAATCAAAAAATGCAAGTGCTCTGTTTTTCGTGCCGGTGAGTGTATAAAAGTGAAAATAACGTGTGTTAAAAAAAACTTTATCGAGAGGGCTTTGAACTAGATTTTGTCTTAAGACTGCATTACATCGCTCCACCCAGAATTCAGCGTGTTGAGTGATAATGGTTTTTTAAGGCACTTTACTAAATTTTTAATAAATATACAAAAATGTTGAGGTAGCTGTGGTTTTGTATTTTTAACAAATATTTTGAAATGTTAATTTTTTCCTTTTAAGTTTCGCTTTATCTTGAAAATAGTATTACTTTTACTTATGAGCCCATTCTAATTATTTTACTCTGATCTTTACATTCTGATAGTTCTTAACCAACAATTTTCTCGATGGTTGGAAACTATCTTGAATACGTGCAAACTGAATACAACAAAATTCAAAAATGTTTCATTTATAAATTATCATATTATTTCATTTCTTCAGAATATTTGAAGACCAGCGCCAGAAAGGGTCCGTAATTGTCCAAGGCGTCGTGGAACAGACGGTGCATAACAAATATGAGGCGCATCGAATATTAGAAAAGGGAGAACTACAGCGCCGCACTGCTTCTACCATGATGAATGACCAATCCAGTCGTTCCCACACAGTGTTTACTATCACTGTGCATACACGTGAGATCACTGCAGATGGTGAAGAGCTGGTCAAGACTGGCAAATTGAATCTAGTAGATTTAGCTGGAAGCGAAAATATCAACCGGTCAGGAGCTGTGGATCGATGTGCTCGAGAAGCCGGTAATATTAACCAATCGCTGCTAAATCTGGGACGTGTTATTAAATGCTTGGTTGAGAAGTCTCCTCATATTACCTACAGGTATGTTGTCTGTCGTTTTTAGGGAGATGTTATAACTGCCATGCACTACATGGGGACATTGTCTACAAATGTTAGAAGTAGTTAACATGTTGGCTGCCACATGAGAAATAATGTCTCTTGCACTTATTTTGATAAATAACAAGCTTGTTGTGATATATACAGGGTGTTTCAAAATTGCGCAGAATGATTATAAGGGCATCATTCTGCATCAAAAATAAGAGAAAAACTCGAAGAAACATATGTTCTAAAATCATTCATGTCAAAGATATCTTTGACCAAACAATTAAAGATACCAATTGGTTTTTCAAACTTTTTAGATTTATTAGTTTGGTGTTCTGTTCCAGCAGATGTTTTTTATTTACATACAATCATATATGTATACTACTATATTGGTAGCAGGGCCTGGAAACGGCCGAAAACATTACAGCGTCGACATAGTATCACTCTGAGTACTACGCATCTAGTGCGCATGCCTGAGAATTAGAACTCCGCCTTTAAAAGCAAATTTTAAACTTGACCGTGAGGTTCACTCCCCCACTGTGCGGACGACGCGCTTGCGCACAGCTCACCAAATACTAATACATATTTGCATACATGTGGGCATCGTTCTATAACAAAAAGAAAAATAATAAGCATGTGTTCCAAAATAAATTATTTCAGGTTTATCTTTTTTCCTTTTTTCTTCTTTTTACTTCCTTTTACTATAAAGGAAGTATTGGATTCACCCCAAAAATTCGAAATTGAGTTTTCAACGGATCTTCACGTTTTAGAGTCCCCTGATCCCAAAAAACATATTTTTTTTCATTGGTCTGTCTGTCTGTCGTCTGTCTGTGTGTGTGTCTGTCTGTGTGTCTGTCTGTGAACAGAATATCTCAAAAACTAAAAGAGGTATGGCGTTGAAACTTCATATATAAGTTTTGTGTACTATGTAGATGAGACAGCAAGCTTTTGAAGAAAATCGCATAACCGGAAGTAGGTGTTTACTCTTGTGATTTTTCAGTTTTTTTCGATTCTTTCAAAAACGGCTCTAACGATTTTTTTTAAACTACATTTTTCTTACATTTTTAATGTGTATTGATGTGAGATAGGTGATTTTCCAGTTGAATACTTCTAAAGTGGGTTTCTTTTGTTTTTTTTCTATTTTTTTTATTAACTCCTATTTTAAATAAAACACCCGGTGAATAATTATAATACATTTTTGAATTCACCTTAAAATTCTAGAGAAAATTTGTCTCTTCAACTAAAACTCGATTTTGTACCGTTTTTGTAGAATTTGTAATTTTTGAAAATTTTTAACAAATGGTTAAAAATTAAAAATGAAAATTTTGACTAATTATAAGATCACTGTAAAAGGAAGTTGTGTGAGTGTATCACACCAGATTTTTTTAGTAAAATTTATAGTAACTGTTTG